>JARFIW010001228.1:37500-312500 GCA_036346225.1 Platerodrilus igneus
AGGGGTTGTCAGCTAAACTTGATGTCCTTGGTCAAAAGTTATTTTTTGGGGCGATTGGCACAGGTTGAAATACCGGGTGAACTTTTGTCGCGCGTTTTGGAAAGGAGATGCCCGCAGGGGTCATGTTTTGGTCCCACATTTTGGAAGCTGTTGTATGAGAGCATTTTTAGGGTCAGATTGTCCACGGGGTGCTCAATCGTTTGGTTTGCAGATGATACACTTTTAATTGTTAGATCGCGATTACTAATGGATATGCGCACAAAGTCAAACGAGACGCTTGTAACAATTTTATTTTTTGGTTATTAAATCCGTTCATAAAAGTGCAAGATTTATAAAACACTTTTATTAAAGTAATATGTAAAATACATTTAACAACTTTGGTATTACGCTAAAGTTGTATCTATATGTAGCATTCTATGTATAGTCAAATATCTGTGCTTTCGATAACTATTCGCAAGCGCGTTTTGGTTGAAAGCCCCCTCCTGGAACAGGCTGTTCGTCCGTGCGAGCGTGATAACCAGTCGGCCATGCGATATAGTAGAGTCAAGATGTACGAAAAAACGCAGGCTGGCAATTTACGTATAAATTTTTAGCAGTTGAGACACATCTTTAAATAGCGGTTGGTATCCTATGAACGTTATTACTTTGTTTAATTGAGATATTTTATTTAGCGTAAGCAAAACCACACTAAAATGCAACTTTGAAAACAACTAATCCGGCCACCGATGTTAAAACCACTTTGTATTACAACCTGTAAAAAGCAACTTAGATGATGGAATATTTGACTAATTTATAGAAGACCATTTTATCACAAAACGTAAAGATGTTATTTGGTAAGGCAGCGGGGTTCAACATATTACTGCAGCTGACGGAGGTATGGTGATTACGTTTGATATTACAACACCTCTTCACAGCTACAAAACGCAGCTTTGGTTCGTAGATAACTTTAGTAATTTTCGTGTTTCAAATTAGAAACACGCTATTTTGTTTATTGCATAAAAGCACGAATATTATAAAATTTCAATTATTTGTTGTGCTGGAATTTTCCAGTGTTAAAATTATAATTCACAATTTTTAATGGTTTAAGAAACCATACACGTGGTTCATTTTGTACTGTTGGTAACAGCGACAGGTGTTATTGACGTCACTTGTTTGTCTGCAATATACTGCTGACACATGTGTTCTAGAAAACATATGCTTCGAACAGCGTGTGCCCAAGTTGAGTAAACAAGAATATTTTTGTGATCCGCTTTTTTTTTATTTGAAATTGAAACTAACACAAATAATTTAGAAAAGGAAACTTGAGTAACAATGTTTTAAATTGTAACCCCCCGAACAGATCTGCACGGGTCGGACCTTCTTTTTTTGTAACAAGTCACACTAAGCTGTAAAATGTTTGATGTTTAACTATTTTGATAAACCTTAATTTAAAACTCATAAACTCATTTAATTATTTATGAAATCATTTTGCATTGAATTTTATTTTAAAAGAGAATCTTTTGAGTAAATTATTGGTTTAAGATTAAAGTTTTTTATTTTGATCAAATATGGTCAAACCTAACAACAAGAAACTAATACCCTTAAGAGTGGAATTTTGATGTCAACTTTATATAGAAAATACTTTTTTAATATTTCTTTAGGTATGTTTGTGGGGCACAAATAGTGTTCCACCCTTCTATTAAGCTAATTATTACCATTTCTTACAGGAGCAGCGTCTTATTCAGTTAAGACGGGTTTCTGTCATCGAAGGCGATTTTTTTTCTTTGGGTTTCCACGTCCGCCCCTAGAAATATACCACGCAATTATCATAAATAAGTCAGGACTTGGTGGCGTCTATTTGTTTTGGAATAAGTTCAACTTACAATCAGAATTCGACTTACCCCCCCATTTCTCATAGCTCTACCCAAGGAATAGACCCCTAGTTATGTCGGAAGACTTCGTTACACTTGCTCATAACGTGAGGCCAGCTATATATAAGAAAAATTAGTTTCACTGGCTTCCAATAAACGTAGGGCAGGTGCCTCAAAAAACTATATTCGTTTCACTGGCTCACAACGTGGGGCTGGTGTATGTAGAAAAGAAAAACACGTTTCACTAGCGCCCATGCGTGAGGCTAGCTGAGCCGAGTTAGGAAAAACCGTAGCACTGGCGCCGGCAACGTGTAGGGCTTCGAAATTTGTTTGTTAAAAATTTATTTTACTTCGAAATTTGTTTGTTCAAAAATTATTTTGCTTCGAAATTTGTTTGTTCAAAATTATTTTACTTCGAAATTTGTTTGTTCAAAATCATTTTACTTCGAAATTTGTTTGTTCAAAAAATAATTTTACTTCGAGATTTGTTAGTTCAAAAAATGTTTTGCCTCGTAATTTGTTTGCCCGAAGTTTATTTGACATTAAGATTTGGTTGTTTAAAAGTTGGGTTGAGACGTTAAACCCCATTCAGTCAATTAATTAACTTAGTCAAATTTATTTTTAACTTTCATTCTGTTTTGACCCAATATAAGTATTTTGATATTGTTTTGGTAAAATTTATTTTTCCAATACACTTTTTGACTTTTACCTTTAGTTGCCCGAATTTGTTTTGATAATTTTTGTAAGGTTTAAATCATTTAGATCTTTCAGTTTGATTCCATTAGGCTTTTGTAATCATGTCGGAGGGATTCCGAATTGTTTGTCTGCTTAAAGAAGAACGGGAGTAGTGAGTGAGAAACCAGTTTTAGAGATAGGAAAATTTTAGGAAGACTGTTAGCTGAAGAAGCGAGTAAGCCTGTAGTTTGAGTTGCTTGAGTCAATGAAGAACATTTTTGTCCAAATTTGATGATAAGGCTAGAGATTCTATTTTGAGGGTACATTGGAGTGAGCTGTCGTCGTGTCATTTGAGAATTGCTCTTGTGCATAAGCACGTTTTTGATTTTGTTAGCAGATTTTGTTTAGATCGGCATTGCAACGCAATTTGGTCTAGGCGGAACTTGTCGTCGTGGTTGGTCGCTCAGCAGTATGTTAGTCCAGACGAGACTCAGGAAGAGTTGGTCGCTCGGCATTACATAAGTCTAGACGAGACTCGAGGTGAGTTAGGCGCTCTAGAATTTATTTTGCATCATATTTTGTTTTGAGTTGATGTAATTTTTGTATTGTTAGTCTAGGTGAGACTCGTAGAGGGTTTGTCACTCTAGCAAATTTAGGCGTTGTGAGGCATTGTAGTTGTTTCGACAGTTCGGTCGGTAGTAGGATGAGAGTGTACCTGAACACTCATTTTTTTTGTTAGCTATCGTCGTGTTTAGTTTTTTATTGATGATTCATAAGCAGGTAAATGGCTTTTAGTTGTTGGTGGTTGGTTCTCGAAGTATTCGATTTTACAACCTTTGCGTAGTGCCACGGCACATTTGATTGAGAAGTTTTTAGAGGAAAAAGTATTTCTTGTCTACGGAGTACCACAATTTGTTATTTGTGATAATGGTGATTGGACGTGTTTTTAAAGCTTTGTGTGCAAGGTACGAAATCCAAAAGATTTGGTGCAATGCTGTGTATGCTCCTCAATGCAATTTTGTGGAAAGAATTAATAAGACAGTTGGTACTGCAATTCGTTCGTACGTAGAAGAACATGATAGTGAGATATCAAATTTTTTAGTCTTTGGTCGTCAGGTACCCTTAAGTGGAAAAGCTTATAGTGATAATTTTAAACCTGGTGAGGATGTAGATGTTGTTTCAAGTAGTAGACCTTCTTATGTTTTGGATCGTCAACTTTTGTTTGATATTTTTGGAAATGTCCGTGAAAATTTGCATGTAGCTTATCAACGTTCGAGTAAACGCTACAATCTTAGAAGAAGAGACATTTCATTCCAAGTCGGAGAGAGCGTTTGGAGAGCTAATAAGGTGCTTTCAAGTGCTGGTGATAAATTCTCCGCTAAGTTAGCTCCAAAGTTCGTTTTTAGTAGAGTTCAAAAAAAAACTTTTCAATTTAGTTTATGAGTTAGAAAATGAAGATGGAACAAGAGCCGGAAAATGGCATGTTAAGGACTTAAAACCCGTTGAAGCATCATATCCAAATGAAAATGATGACCCTGACGATTAGTTCCAGTCTAGTCATCTCTTTGATGGTAAGCGAAGCAGTACTTGTTTGCCCTGTTTTGTTCTGATCTTTGATTTGGCATCGTTTCACTAATACTAAATGGAGACTGCCGTTTGGTAACTAGTATTTTGAAAATTTTGTTTGATAATTGAAGCAAGTGGTTAAGGATTTTTGTAGTAGTTTTGAGGTGTGCATTATTGTGCATACTGGTTGTTTTAGTCGCGCGTTATTTGAAGATGTCTTTGACAGATATCTTTAGGATGTAGAGATGAGTGGGCTATTTAAGTCCTGATTTCTACACATTTAGGTAGAGAGAATATCGATTTATTCTTTCCCTTGTCTCTGACCTGGCAGAAAATTTTGTTTGATAAGGTCAAAGGTTTGCATGGTGAACCTCACCATTTGTTCCATCACTAATAAGATGTGTTGTTTGAAAATTAGTGATAGGATAATCAGTAGGGTGTAGGAGAGTACGGCCCTAACTGGTTCGATTTTGCATTCGAATTTTGTAAGTAACCTTTTGGTCAGGTTACCATTGTTTTGGTTATCACTTTGTGATAATAATATTTTGAATTCGAATTTTGTAAGTAACCTTTTGGTCAGGTTACCTTTGTTTTGATTATCACTTTGTGATAATAATATTTTGTATTTGAATTTTGTAAGTAACCTTTTGGTTAGGTTACTTTTGTTTTGATTATCACTTTGTGATAATGGTGTTTTGAATTTAGACCTATTAGTAGGATCTTCTTTTTGATTGTCACTTTATAGTGATAATATTTTGAATAGTTATGCTATTTCGATGTTGTAGCATTCCTTTTTTTTTGTATATAAAGCTGCTTGAGCTCCAGGAAGTGGAGTTTTTATTTGTGGAAATTAGGGTGATTTCTAATGTGTTTGGTTATAGTTAGTAAATACTAGCCTCAGTAGGAGTAAGAACCTCTAGTTAAAGGGTTACTTTGAATTTAGCTTTTGATTAATTTTTTTTGTCCCGTGGAGTGTTTGACTTTTTACTTTGACCCCTCCCAATTTTGACCTACACCGATTGTGACTCCCCGATTTTGTCTCCCTATGGACGTTAGGTACACTTAGCTACCAACACACTCAAATTTGTAAATATTTGTCCCCCTTGTTTTGATAAATTCATAAGAATTTGTTTTGATAATTAGGAATATAGGAGAGGCTAGTATATTATAAAAAAAATTTTTGTATTTGTTACACTTAAAGTTTTTCTTTGTTAGAAAAATTTTTTCTTCTTTTAGGAAAGGGGTAGTGTAACAATTTTATTTTTTGGTTATTAAATCCGTTCATAAAAGTGCAAGATTTATAAAACACTTTTATTAAAGTAATATGTAAAATACATTTAACAACTTTGGTATTACGCTAAAGTTGTATCTATATGTAGCATTCTATGTATAGTCAAATATCTGTGCTTTCGATAACTATTCGCAAGCGCGTTTTGGTTGAAAGCCCCCTCCTGGAACAGGCTGTTCGTCCGTGCGAGCGTGATAACCAGTCGGCCATGCGATATAGTAGAGTCAAGATGTACGAAAAAACGCAGGCTGGCAATTTACGTATAAATTTTTAGCAGTTGAGACACATCTTTAAATAGCGGTTGGTATCCTATGAACGTTATTACTTTGTTTAATTGAGATATTTTATTTAGCGTAAGCAAAAACCACACTAAAATGCAACTTTGAAAACAACTAATCCGGCCACCGATGTTAAAACCACTTTGTATTACAACCTGTAAAAAGCAACTTAGATGATGGAATATTTGACTAATTTATAGAAGACCATTTTATCACAAAACGTAAAGATGTTATTTGGTAAGGCAGCGGGGTTCAACATATTACTGCAGCTGACGGAGGTATGGTGATTACGTTTGATATTACAACACCTCTTCACAGCTACAAAACGCAGCTTTGGTTCGTAGATAACTTTAAGTAATTTTTCGTGTTTCAAATTAGAAACACGCTATTTTGTTTATTGCATAAAAGCACGAATATTATAAAATTTCAATTATTTGTTGTGCTGGAATTTTCCAGTGTTAAAATTATAATTCACAATTTTTAATGGTTTAAGAAACCATACACGTGGTTCATTTTGTACTGTTGGTAACAGCGACAGGTGTTATTGACGTCACTTGTTTGTCTGCAATATACTGCTGACACATGTGTTCTAGATAACATATGCTTCGAACAGCGTGTGCCCAAGTTGAGTAAACAAGAATATTTTTGTGATCCGCTTTTTTTTATTTGAAATTGAAACTAACACAAATAATTTAGAAAAGGAAACTTGAGTAACAATGTTTTAAATTGTAACCCCCCGAACAGATCTGCACGGGTCGGACCTTCTTTTTTTGTAACAAGTCACACTAAGCTGTAAAATGTTTGATTATTAACTATTTTGATAAACCTTAATTTAAAACTCATGAACTCATTTAATTATTTATGAAATTATTTTGCATTGAATTTTATTTTAAAAGAGAATCTTTTGAGTAAATTATTGGTTTAAGATTAAAGTTTTTTATTTTGATCAAATATGGTCAAACCTAACAACAAGAAACTAATACCCTTAAGAGTGGAATTTTGATGTCAACTATATAGAAAATACTTTTTTAATATTTCTTTAGGTATGTTTGTGGGGCACAAATAGTGTTCCACCCTTCTATTAAGCTAATTATTACCATTTCTTACAGGAGCAGCGTCTTATTCAGTTAAGACGGGTTTCTGTCATCAAAGGCGATTTTTTTTCTTTGGGTTTCCACGTCCTCCCCTAGAAATATACCACGCAATTATCATAAATAAGTCAGGACTTGGTGGCGCCTATTTGTTTTGGATTAAGTTCAACTTACAATCAGAATTCGACTTCCCCCCCCCCCATTTCTCATAGCTCTACCCAAGGAATAGACCCCTAGTTATGTCGGAAGACTTCGTTACACTTGCTCATAACGTGAGGCCAGCTATATATAAGAAAAATTAGTTTCACTGGCTTCCAATAAACGTAGGGCAGGTGCCTCAAAAAACTATATTCGTTTCACTGGCTCACAACGTGGGGCTGGTGTATGTAGAAAAGAAAAACACGTTTCACTAGCGCCCATGCGTGAGGCTAGCTGAGCCGAGTTAGGAAAAACCGTAGCACGCTTAATAAGTAACACGAATGGTCGCAGCAGGCGAAGTTAAAATTTAACACGTTGAAATCAGAGGCGCTTTATTTCGGGACGAAATCTGGACAGCGACCCCCTAGACTAGAGTTATGAGGGGAGAAAATTCTGTTTAAGGATGTTATCACATACTTCGGAGTCAAGATCAACAAAAAATTATATTGGAAAGCGCACGGACAGTACGTAAAAAGTAAGGGCAGCAAAATATCAAATAAAATGCTGGCGGTGTTGAAAATAAATTGGGGTTTCAGGGGCGTATCGCCTAGGACTGTTTACGCCGGAGCAATAGAGCCTGCGATATTGTACGCAGCATCCGTTTGGGCGGAGGGTTGTTAAGTAAGAGAAACTCGACAGCTGACGAGCGTGCAACGCATAACCGCGGTCAAAGCGGCGAGGGCGTATAGGACCACCTTCACGGAGGCGGTTCTGGTGATCAATAGGACTTTCCCAATTGAATATGTTGTTAGAATGATCAGAGATAGGAGGTTAGTTAATACAGGAAAAGGACAGGAAATTATAGAGAGTATGAATCTTGCAAATAGGGAAGCTGAGATGAAAATCGTTGTGTCAGAGTTAGGGCACTCGGCCGATGTTAGAGGTATCGAATTTGTTGAAGGTGATGGGGACGCGGTAGGGATCAGGATTTACACGGACGGTTCGCGTATGGATGATGGTCAAGCAGACGCGGCGTTTGTCGTATATAATGAGCAAAGGGAAGTGTTTCGGTTTCAGACCAAACTCGCGAATTGAAGCACTATCTTCCAGTGCGGATTATTAGCCATACGATAGCCTATCGATTTCGTAATAAATCATACGGCAGAGACGAGTATTATATAATCAGTGATAGTAAATCGGCGCTGACGGCTTTAACGAAGACCTCCAAGCAGACGTCTGGAGGATAGCGCATTCGGCGCTCGAGTTCCGACGTTTAAAGTTCTGTTGGGTTAGGTCGAACGATGGTAACATAAGAAACGATAGGGCTGATGAATTAGCTAAAGAGGCCGCGACGAACTACTTTCGGATATCACATTCCTCGATACCGAGGTTTCTAATTAAAAGAAAGCTGCGCGAAAGGTAAATCCGACAACAGGAAGAGAGGTGGAACCACGCTGCTACGGGAAGGTTGATCCACAAATTCATACCGAGCATAGAAGCTAGATCACCTTGATCTTACGATCGAGGTGAAACTCGATCATAAAATGGTGCAACTGTTAACAGGGCACGGCGTCCTGAAAGCATATTAACAAAGGTTCGGTTTAACGGATAACGACCACTGAGAATGCGGTGAGGGCGCAGAAAGCGCAAAACACGTGCTCTTTGAGTGCCCACTCGAGGCGGCAAATTGAGGGTTAGCTGATATGAAATTAGCTGTCGCAGGGCTAGTATGGCCCAAGGGTCTAGAGGAAGTCGGGGAAGTGGCTAACCAGAAAGCGTTCTGTACAGCCTTCAAAGAATTTTCAGGAAGTGTCGCAAGATTGGACGGAGGGTGAAGGGATAGGGAGGATTGAAAATTTTAGATTTGACTTGGCATAAGAAATGGATATGAGCATGGTATAACCAAAACCTGTATAAAAAAAAACAAAAATTAAAAAAATTAAAAACTAAAAAAAAAAATTAATTAATTATGATTATAACCAAAATCTAATATACCCGACAAACCCACACACTACTAAAACAATCACTGTCAAACCTTAAACGCGCGGAATATCGGGAATAAATCAAAACAAGTAACGTGATTGTGATCCCCCCAGAACGTTTAGTGCATACCCACCACGACTTTAGCAGTGCATACCCATCTCCCCTTATCAGTAAAATATAAATAGACGTAAGAAGACGACCAGATCTTTGAATACTGGAATAATTATTATCGTGGCAAGAAGGAAAATTGTGGCGGCTGCACTTGCATAAGCATTGATTTGTATTAATAAGTAGATTTGAAATAATTTAATGAGCACGTTCTTGTGAGTAATGGCGCTTGCTGACATAATGCTTATGCGAGTGCACTTGATAGATTGGGCAATGCTTTTTGCTTTTTTTGTGCACTGCTATATGCTTAATGCTTATTAGGTATCTATGTACATAAATATATTTATTTATATTTATATTTACATTTTATATTTATTTATATTCATTTTGCAATTATTTATGGAGTTTGATTTGTTTTGTCTGACGTTCTGCCTCCATTTTTGGTGGCAGCAGTTCCATAAGAACGAAGATTGTAATAGTGAAGAATGTAATTATAATTGAAATCAGTTAGGGAATGGTAGGGAAAGCTAGGGATGGATTTAGACTAAAGATATAGTAAATTACTTAGATCAGGGAGGACCAATTTGTAAATTTATAGAGCAGGCAAAATAGCTGGATTCACTATTAACATATTTGGCGAATGCTTAGAAATTTGAATCCATTTTTAATATAAGTTAGCTAGTTTTGGATAGTTTTAAGACGACCCTTCAGGTCGCACCGGTAACCAGAGCTGGCGACTGCTATCCGGTATTACGGATCCCTCCCCTTTCACTTTCGAATGAGTCCTGTTAAACGGACACGCACCAAATTAACGCTAGGGATGCCATTATTCAAACCCTACCTTTAGTTTTTGTCTTAGTTTGTTAGATTTTTATTTAGGACCGATTAATTTTAAAGTTAGATTAGATCCGTAGCACGTTTATATTTTCGCGTTTAAACCTAATGTAGTACTTTCGGGTGGAGCATTGAGGACGTGGCCGCAAGTTTAGCGGTCCTTATTCAAATTATAATGTCTTTTTCTACCAGGCGGCTCCGTGGCTTAGTTGGTATGCTTGTGACACTACGCCCAAGGTCCCGGGTTCGAATCACGACACAGTCCGCTTGAAAAGTGTTGGAGGAGAATTTTTCACAAAAATACGCCTTCGTTCGAATGAGAGGTAAAATAGAGTGTTGTCACGAACGCTAAAGATCCCTATCTTGCTTGGAACAGCAAGGGTTCGGAAAATTCAAAATTTTTCAGGTATAAGAACCTTTTTTCCTGCTCAATGTAGTACTTTCGGGTGGAGCATTGAAAAATCACATGTAGTGTGTTTTTATCCCACCTGCACATAATGGAGTAATTTCTATTAGCGTAAACACATAGGGTTTGCTACTAATATTTACGTGACGTCTTACAACCTCGGGGCAAATGATAGGTGTATTATTAATCTTGATCTCTAATTAATTATGTTTTTTGGGATTGTAGAATATGCTGTGGCAGATTGGGTAAAATGTTTTGATGTAGCTCCTGTGTAAGATCTTTACTTTATCTTGGTTGACTTCTTCCTCTACTATCTTAAAATAATTTACAGGTAAATTGTTAAAACTAAAAGCCGAAAGAGCGTACTTTATCAATTTTTCGCTTTCTTCTGATTTTTTGAACAACCAAATTTGCAAGCCGTTAATTTTTTTTGTATTGCAGTCCCGCCAATGTACGTACTGTAGTAGATTATTATATACTAAACAGCAGTAATTTTGTAAGTTGTCCGACAGCTTACCCCACATTTTGGCAAGCGGCACCGAGTATATAGGCGCATTTAGGAAATAAACTTACTTTTTCCAATAAGGCTAAACAGTTTTTTATGGGATTATATACGTTGTTCGCACGGACACAATTTTTAGTTGCTCAGTTCTATATTGTCGCTCCCAATCGCGGTAATCCTATTTCTTTTAGTCAAAATGAACGCGAATGTGTCCCTTAAAACATACATCTTGACAACGTAGAATATCTAGCGTATGACTACTAAATTGTTGGTAGTTTATACACAAATTTGTTGTATATTCCAATTCTTGCATTAGTTGTTAGCCATGTTAAACAATCGATTCCCGCAGTTTTATTGTTGTCAACTATAATATTGCAGTCTTCTGCGTATTTGCCCTTGTAGCAAAAGTTATGGTTTGTAGTTAAAGAATTACACAAATCCGGTTTGCTAAATATGGCAGCAAAACCTTGGGTTATATCCACATCAAAAAGATAGTAATAATCTTTTCTGAGTACGTCTAATATATCTGGCAGTTTTTCTAATAAAATTACCAACTTAATATCTTGCCAGTTCCATTTTGCATGAAACACATATCGGACTCTTACATTTTTTATCAATTTTTTCGAGAACTTTTGCGATAATTCCTTTTACACTGTTTCTATCTTATTTGTGCGTCCCAGTGAAAACACAAGTTCAGATTTCGCACCATGCCTAGCAGAAACAAACCTGTCAAACTTTCCTCATAAATAGCAGTCAAATGTGCCACAAATCTTTCTTTAGAATAAAAATCCCCTTGTTACAGATTGATCGGCGTCAGAATGTCGTGAATTTTAACTAGCAAAATTATTCTGTAGTGGGCATGTGTATTCTACCAGTCGGCATCTGTTCACATTTGACATAACAAATTGGAAGGGAGCTTCGATGTGATAATCATGCGCGTCGGTTAAAAATTGAGAAAGGTTGTAAAGATATAGCGTACCACGTGTCTTTTAAGCAACGACTTTGGGCCGTTAAAAGATGTTTTTAATGGCATGACAGTTGCGGATAGAAACCGATAATTGCTAATCCTTCGAAATAATGTGTTTAGTTGTTTAAATTTTGATATGTAATAAAGCGCAAGTTCCAAGAAACAGTAAAGAAGCTCGCCTAATGATTTTGCAATTCGCACAATTGGTTTAATTTAGATGGAGGTCGTCTATTTGAAATAAATAATAATTTAAAGGACGTTGTAGAAATCCATTATTTTGTTTGATCTGAGTGATATGAAAGGATACAAAGATATCTTTGCTTGATTCCGTAGGAAATTTAATACATCGCCTTCAAATGCTGATAGTAAAGTAGAATTAATTGATCTAAATTTAGTTTACATATTTTGTTAAAAGGAATTAGACTTCCTAGATTGATTTATTAAAGTAAAAAGAATAATATCCATACATAAATAGCGTTGAATTAATTTAATGTATATAAATTTAAAGACGATATACGTGGAAGATGCCCGGAGATATAGGAAGATATCAAATAGATTAACATTCTTGTTAGACAACGGTTTAAGAATTAAGTAAAAGACTGTAGAAGCTACCCAGAAACAGATATAGACACTGACCACAACATCGTAATTATGAAGGCCACACTTAAATTTAAAAATTTGAAAAAAAGAAACGGAAAAAGGCACTTTGACTTTGTGAAACTAAAAGATAAAAATATTCAAGAAAGATTCGAAAAAAGTCACATGAATTGCTGAAAGACATCGGGAAAATATCTGATACTAAGGCAGTAGAAACGGAATGGAATAACATTAAATCAAGCTTAGACAAGGCGGCCAGAGATATTCTGGGGCATACACAAAAAGAAAATAAGAAGCCATGGATAACAAAGGATATTCTGAATTTAATAGAAAAAAGACGAAAATTCAACTAATTAAAATCAATTTTAGGGGTATAAAAACGTATAGCAAAAATATGAAGGACGCGGGAGGAAACGTCATTATAGAAAATATAAAGAAAGTGGGTAGATGGCAAGAATATATAGAAAATTTATTTGCAGGAGAGGAACTAACCGCATTAGGACAGGAATCAGACATTGAAAATGATGACTTGGGATATCATATACTTAGACATGGGTTTGATTTAGTATTAAAGGGTCTGAAAAGTGGCAAGCAGAAACTCTAAGAGCTGCTGGACAAGCAATAACAGAACGTCTCTTCTAACTTGTAAGCTATATATAAGAGAGGCGGGCTACCCAAAGATTTCAAACGTAACAACATAGTAACTATATCAAAAAAGAAAGGCGCGGATAGATGTGAAAGTTTTCGAACAATAAAGTTTGCACCACACGTGTCAAAAATATTAACTAGAATTGCACAAACACGAATGGAAAAACGAGCTTAAGAAATACTAGGAGAAGATCAATTTCGGTTTAGGCGAAACAGGTGAACACGGGATGATATTTTAGGTCTGAGGGCAATAATGGAGAAAACAATAGAAAAAGGCAAAGCGTGTGTATAGGGTTTGTAGATCTGGAAAAAGCATTCGACAATGTAAAATGGAAAAAAATGTTTGAAATACTCAAAAAGATTGGAATGAGTTAGAGGAATAGACGAATAGTACATAACTTATACAAAGAGCAAACAGCAGTAATAGAATTAGAGCAGGAACGTAGAGAAATAAACATTAGGAAAGGGGTGAGACAGGGACGAGTCCTATCCCCATTAATTTTTAACTTGTACATAGAAGAGGCAATGAATACTGTCAAATGCAGGAAGACATTTGGAATTACTATGCAGGGACAAAAAATCGATATGCTTAGATTTGCAGATTAATGGCGGTATTATCATCTAGCAAGGAATAGCTAGAATCTGCTCTTAATGAAATGGGAACGCTTCTAACAGAGAGATACGGTATGAAAATTAACAAAAATAAAACTAAAATACTAGTATGCAAAAGAGAGGAAAATAAATCAAAAACAAGAATACAAGTAGGTAACAAGGTCTTACAAAAGGTTAAGGGTTTTTGCTCCCTAGCAAGTCAAATATCGCAAGATGGAAAAAGCGCAAAAGATATAAAACAAAGATTAGCACAAGGTTGTGCTATATTTAACAAGAAAAAGCAACTACTGTGTTCAAAGACAACAAACATAGAAACACGAAAAGATTGCTTAAAACATGTGTGTGGAGCACAGCACTGTACGGCTGGGAAGCCTGGACAGTAGGAGAAGCATACAAGAAAAACGTAGAAGCCTTGAAATGTGGTGCTACAGGCGAATGATGAAGATATAATGGGCAGACACCCTATTCAAACAAAATGTTAGAAGAAGATATACATGGAAAGAGCCTGGTGATAGGGCTTGATACCATATAGATTATATTTTAGTTGAACAAAGGTTTAGAAACCAAGTTAAAAACTGTCGTAATTATCCAGGGGCTGACATAGATAGCGATTATAACTTAGTTAAAATTAAGTGTAAGCTAAAATTCAAAAAATTGAAAAAGTATAAAAGAGAGGGGTGAGATTTAGGTAAGCTTAATGATAGTGAGGTAAAAGAGGAATGTAAACAAGTATTAGATAATAAGATCAAAGAGATAGCCATAGGAGGGAACGTAGAAAATAGATGAAAAGAAATAAAAAGGGCTGTACATGATACAGCGACACAGACTATAGGTAAGAAAAAAGTAGAAGCAAGAAAACACTGGGTAACAAAAAACATATTAGACTTAATAGAGAATAGAAGAAAGCTTAAACCTTTCAGAGAATTGGATGGTGTAAGTAAGCAAAAATATAATAGAGTTAGAAATAAGATAGTACATGAGTGTAAAAAAGCTAGAAATAAATTAACGCCCCATTACTAATAATAATGGCACAAACACTGATTAAACACTTACTATTTAAATACTTATCGTTACATGAACAGCAGCATTCATCTGCGAAATACATCAACAGGACTTGAACCACATTCCCACTGAAGATCAATTATACTGGATTCCCGACGTAACACCTGCAGTCGCAGGCATCTACAATCCCACGGCTGGATGAGGTCATAGCAGACAAAATATACTCAAAACCATACAACATTTGTACCTGAGCCAAAAATCTAACGTAAGAGGAAAAATAACCCTCATGTAAGAACACTCACAGTTAAAAATAATATTTGCTTAACTTAACCTGATAAATCAGGTGAATTGGATAAATCCCAATAATGGATGATTTGTACAAAACCAGATAAATTCTAATTCAACATGCAACTGACTATCACTGCATCATCTAACAACACATTTTACAAATAACCCAATATCAATAACAAAATTCCTAGTTCAATAACAATTACAAACTCATTACCAACAATCTAGTATCAACAAAATAATCCAGGACAGCATTCAGTACACAATGTGATTAAATTCATTATATCCTAGTATATACAAACAAACAATCCAAATTATAAAGTCACATTTACAAATACACAAGTAGGGAATAATATGAAACTGAAACTCATCAATTTAAAAGGAAAATACAATAATGAATATCAAATTAATATCAGAACTACTGAATACATACCTGTACCATTGACTTTTCTTTAAATAATGAAAAGACATATTTATATCACCAACATTCAACTAATAGCAGGTAATAATAAAATCTTGAATATTCACAACTGGAACAAAAGTGACTTAAGCTTGATTAATATTAATTAACAGAGCAAAATCAATACTTTAGGTTATATCGGCTTGCTGAATCAGTTAGGAATTACACTTACAATTTAGCAAAAATTGTAACTGTAACAACTGTATTGAAATTAACCTAAGTCTGATCACGACTAAAACTATTATTAATGTCAAATGTAACGACTTATTCTATTGTGCAAAAATTAATAAAGTTGAATATGTTTGGGTAAATAAGTGCTTTACTTTTAATCTAACGCTTTCTACTAACAACAAGAAATCTACTTTAATCATATTCTATCTAAATAGAACTGTATCGGTTATAAAACCACTTCCAGTATACGCGCTAAAAAATCCTCCAAGAAAATTAAGTAGTACAAAGGAACCTTCAACAAGTTTTCTACTTGACACGACTTCGTCAATAAGTGTCTAATACGTGTGACCTAGCTCAACATCACGTCCATCTACCGATCACTGAATATTTACATCCTGCACCCTTAAGTTTTCAACCGACATTGAACTAACTCTTAAAGCGACGAAGTACACTTCCTTCGTTCCTCTCAAGAATATGCCAAGATGTAACGAATAGTTAACAGACACTAGACATGCAGGTGGAGTGTGCACTGTGTCACGCTGTTAATTTCTTGGAATTTCTTAAAGACCTGTCTGTACAAGGGTAAGATAAATATACTTAACGATACAAACTGAGTTGCTAAAGAGAATTATATACTAACAAACCTCTTAAATCGTGGGTTCCGAAATAGAAAATATACAGATTGGAATTGTTTACTTATAAAATAGAACCGAAGGTTACAAGTGAATTACCCAGTACAATAAATGTAAACAGTTAAAAATATCGCAAATTTACATCCCTTTGCGTTGAATTCAGAAAACTACAAATACATATATATATATATATATATATATATATATATATATATAATAACCGGCATAACAATGTCATTGTATAAATTCACACAAGCTCAAAAACTGCAACCATAGAAATATATCCCAATAACCATATACTTACTCATAAAATACAGCCGTAAAATTAATAACGAATGACACAGTTTTGGGTAATAAATGGAGATGTATAGAAAAAGTAACCGTTTAAACCTACAAAACAACACTGACCTTGGAGTTGGAATAGTTTAGATGCACAATCTTTAAGAACGGAAATAACATGCAATAACCCTCAGACACTGCAACCTATAAAAACTCTGGAAATTAGTAGAAGAAGATCAGTTCTGATCAAATTATTAGGTACTAGACAGCAGACCTTTCGAACTTTATCGGTAGCGACGTTTGACACACAAGTACGATAAATTGACGAGACGGTATTCAAAAATCTACGCTGTTAGTGAGTAACAGTTCCCCGGGCGCGAATAACGTGAATCTCACATAACAGTTTCGTGGAAAAATGAACAATGTTGGAGAACCTTTTATCAACCGCCACAGCTTGGATTTTACGTGTAAGAAGTCCTGCCTGGGATGCAGATAAAGGTTTTGAGAGAATAACATAAAAAAACTACAAGTCGATCGAATTCTTGTTCTGTGGAGTATAACTATTCCCTGCTGTTTGTTGTATTTTAATAACTGCGACTTATTATTAATAGTTATAAATGTGCGAAGCTTGTTTGTAAAAAGGACTATTAATGTAAGTTCGCGTTTCTGTAAATTAAAAGCACATAGCATCAAACGCCCATATATAAAATCTCGTGGCTTTAGAAGAAAGTTAGCCAACAAAAATTACCTTGGCTAAATTTCAACGAAACTTCTTTATTGATAATTCTAATTATTGTTTGCTAAAAGCATATTCGACCAAATTAGCGGTAAATCAGAGTTCTTGCGTTTGTCAATATTTAACGTTTTGAAAATCACATATGTAATATAGGTTATATATACGCAAAGCGAGTTTACTTTCCTTTATTCATTTTAAATTAGTAGACGGTGTAATTGAGTCTCGATCAACCTCTAGCAGCAGCGATAATGACTATACCGTCACCCAAACATTTACCATCCGGGAGAGCTATATCTGTGTTGATTCTTTTAAGGTGGGTTGGCACTCAAAGGCTTTACATAGACCAGAGTTTAAAGTGTATTCAAGAAAAGCTTAAAAGCATTTAGTAGGAATGTTAGAATTTGTATACGCCTATAAGTAGTTTATTTGCTTGCACCACTAAAAGCTAGCCGGTGAACTATTTTAATGTTACTTCACTCCACACCTACAGATCAAAATCAATTCCGAAAGGTAACATCAATTCAGTACGTAAAAATCTGTAGGAGCAATAAAGTTCGAGTCTGTAGTTGTGAATTCATTACGACCATAAAGTTTCTGTACAGTTCCATCTTTCGTTCCTGATTGGTACAACCCAGAACATTAATGTTTAAAACAACGGTTAATACGCTCTTAAGTCCTAGCCGTCCGCGGCCCATACGGGTACTTTAACAACGCCGTTTCTCCATATTTCAAAGAAAACAAGTTTTAAGTTCGAGATCGAAATCATTTGTTCATCTTTTTTTCTGGGCGGTTTGTGTAACTTCACGCTCAGAATGTATTTGATATTTCTTAAAACACAAATCTCATGTAAGTTTTTGACCAAAACCCTCATAGCACTCAGGATATTTCTTTCGTTGCTGAATTCAATCAGAAGTTGTAATATTTTTTTTTCGAAAATTATTTTCTCGCTATTACGATACCTTTTGCTGTAATACTGCAATTTCTCGAAGTTCATTCGTTAACTGGTTAGGGGAAATAGGTCGACTGATAACGTGGTTTTAGAGCGAACAAATTCAAACTTATCATCAACGGATTTGGAAGCCTACCATAAGTTCACATGGCGTTATGGCAAATATTAAATAGCTAGAGCGCATTCTGAACGTTTAAACAGATGTCGAAATGCGAATTTCGCGTTATGCTTGCTGTTAAATTTTTAGAACTCGTTGTGAGTGCCTTTAAGAAGTCGCTGACCATAATGTAGGTTTTTGGTTGTTGACGGCTATGTAGATTAGGTAGGTTTGCGTATGACTACTAAGCCCAAGCTCCGGGATTCGATTCT
Source organism: Platerodrilus igneus (assembly GCA_036346225.1). Lineage (NCBI taxonomy): Eukaryota > Metazoa > Arthropoda > Insecta > Coleoptera > Lycidae > Platerodrilus > Platerodrilus igneus. The sequence goes on from JARFIW010001228.1 coordinate 55,930, forward strand.
TGAGACGGACCGTTTGAAGAATGATAGACGAATATTTTTCGCAAAAATACGCCTTGGTTCGGATGAGAAGTAAAATTAAGATTCCGTGCGTGAGTGTTGTCACGCTTGTTAAAGATCCCTACCTTGCTTGGAATAGTAGGGGTTCCATAAAATTCAAAATTTTCAGAGAAAGAAAAAACCGCTTCCTGACTAATGTAGTACCTTCGGGGGAGCATTAGAAAATCAAATGTACAGAACGCGAGTTATGTATCCCCCATTCTATATATGTATCATGAATAGAATTTAATAAGAATTATTAGAAATTGTTAAAAAAACTTAAGTATATGCAGCAATGTAAATTCAAGGATAAACCAGAGAGTTTATTAATAGTTCACAAGCAAGTTGTGAGAACGGATGCAATACATTGTATTCCATACGATAGTGATACTGCAGGTGGCAGATCACAGACAGTTAAAAAACCGTGATTACTTAGAAATTAAGATTGTTACATTGTATAATGAATAAAATTAAGAAATTGCAGACATGAACTCCGCAAGTTCCCACAGACCTGTGAGGGGCAGGGACAACATAAATACTCCGGGAGGTCCAAGACAATAAATTTTGAACAATGAATTTTAAGCAATGAATTTTAAACAATGAATTTAAACAATGAATTTTAAAAATTAAACAAAAAAAACCTTAATTTTTCTTTTACGTCGGGAGGATTTATGTATTCCCCAATCTATATATGTACCATTAATAAAATTTAATAGGAATTATTAGAAATTGTTAAAAAAACTTAAGTATATGCAACAATGTAAATTCAAGGATAAACCAGAGAGTTTATTAATAGTTCACAAGCAAGTTGTGAGAACGGATTCAATACATTGTATTCTAGACGAAAGTGATACTGCAGGTGGCAGGTCACAGTCGGTTTAGAAACCGCGATTACTTAGAAATTAAGATTGTTACATTGTATAATGAATAGAATTAAGAAATAAGCAGACATGAACTTTGCAAGTTCCCACAGACATGTGAGGGGAATGGACAAAACAGTCAGACCCAAGACAGTCAGTCAGTCTACAGTATTTCAGCTTTAACATTGCAGTTTGCTTAAGCTACTCACAATAACAAACTCCAATTATTATTTAATTTTCGACTTAGAGTATTTTGAATCAGTTTGTCAAAATTCAATTGTAATTTCTGTTTAACCAAATAAATTTTGTTACAAAGATTTTGGAAGAGTTTTTAAAAGGACCGCTCTCAAGGCCCGACACGTAACTGGCGCAGCGTACGGATCCAGGAAGGCACTACGAATTCAACAATTGAAAGACTAGTGACCAAGAATTTCAATTCGCAATCTGGAAGAACCCAAACAAAGTTGGAAGAGGTACAAGAATCGACCAAAATCAACCAGGCAAATAAACCAAACAAACGTGGACAAAGTACAAGAATCGATCGAGTCCATAGAAGCGATGATGAAAATAATGTAAGTTCATTTATCCTTAAAAATTAAACATATACTCACAAATTACCCCGCATTAAAATACCCAGACTTTTCAAAACCATTCATATTGAGAACAGACCCAATAAATGTAGCACTAGGCGCAGTATTAAACCAAGGAAAAGTAGGTAGCGATCCAGTAAAATATACAGAAATAGACAACAAGAAAATATACCAAATTCAAATAACCGAGGACGATAACGATGAACGAATAATTAAAATTTTAAAAGAATATACCCCCGAGAAAAAACGATTTTACCTTTATTTCAACACCGAACATTTATATAAACGATTTTTAGTATTATAGGCTAAATTATTTAATAACTCTGGCCCTGGACTTACTCGATGCACAAGAAAATTAATAATCTTAGACGACCCTGACGAAATAAACGACGTAACAAGAAATCAACACAAAGGCAAAATCAACCATCGTAGAATTAATGAAACACTAAAGCTACTTATAAGACGATACTATTTTAAAGATATGAAACAGTTAACCACAGACTTTATTAACCAATGCCCCTAATGTTAACCAAAACACCTGACAAACCTTTTCAAAAATTACATGCCGTCACTCTAGTGATAGGGGCACATAACCTTTTAACTATTGTAGAGATGCATTCACCAAAATAGGCCAAGCAATACCCATCACCTCTAAAAATAGCATTGACGTAACACAAGGATTCTTACAATACTTTACATTTTATGGCACAACTGAAACAGTAACCTTAGATAACGGCAGCGAATTTGAAAATGAAACGATACAAAACCCATTACGACTCCATAAAATAGAAATTTATGTTATAACTGAAAACCACCCTGAATCGAACGGATTAATTGAAAGATTACATTCAACCCTGTTAGAACAAATCAGATTATTAAGATTAACTTACAGCAGGAACAGATCACCAACTTAATGTCATACGCACTAATCGCCTACAATAATATAATCCACTCATCAACAAATTTTACACCTCTAGAATTAGCATTAGGACATTCAGATTCCCGCAAACCTTACGACATACATTATAACAAGAAAGTATATCAGTAATATGCTAAAGATTACAAAGAGAAACTAAAAATAACTTACGCTAAAGTAAAAAACAAACTAGACAACGACAAAGAAAGTATCACCACAACCCGCAATAAGCATAACGACGCAAATAAATTTTCAATAGGACAAACCATGTACGAGAAAAACCGCCAAAGTAAACGACATGAAACGGCACCCAGAAATTTAGGCCCGTTTAAAATTAAGACAATATCAAACAAAAATATAGCCGCAATAGACAACGACAAGATAATAAAATACATTCATTTGAAAAACTTAAGACACCCTGTAATTTCAGATGGACAATCATCACCCTTACCGTCAACCTCCACCCAGGTAGAACACACAACAAAATATTAAATGAAGACATAAAACACACCCCGGTATACTACCAATAAAATTGGGAGGTATGAAAAATACAATAGACTATTGGACATTCGCACAAGAATTCGACCTAACAGAATTAAAACAAGAATTTCAAATAATTACAGAAAATTATTACCAATTAAAACAATCAATAAACGGAGCAAAATTCGGAAAGAAATACGCCATAGAATTGATGAATTACAACATCATAATAGAAAGCATTTTAAGAAACAGAGAAGAGAAATTTAACAGATTAATACCCACAGAACAAATTGTAAGATGAAAGAGAGGACTAATTAACGGACTAGGTAACATAATAAAAGTTATCACAGGCAATTTAGATAACCAAAACGCAGAACGTTATGACAACGCCATACAGCAGTTAATTGAAAATCAAAAGGATATAAAAACCATTATTAGCAACAAAATATCTCTAACCCAATCAACTATAATAAAATTCAACAAAACATTAAGAAAGCTGGTAAGAAATCAAGATAGTATAGCCAATAGATTACAAACCCTTGAAACTAACATGCAAACTACCTTGTTAGGAATGCGAGACTTAATTAGATTCAATACAATATTCACTCAAATAATATCAACCCTTACTTTAATCCAACAAATTTTAGCCACTTTAGGAAACGCTGTAATATTTGCAAAATTAAATACATTACACTCTAGTATCATAGAACCAACTGACTTATTAAAAGAATGATTAAAAATTAGATCATTTATAACTAACAGTAAATTACCCTTTGATGGAACAGAATCAAACATGATCATATTTGAAAAAATAGCTATAATAAAAGGCTATGTAAAGAATAACAAAATAACATTTTTAATAGAAATCCCAATAGTAGAAAGTAACAATTATAATTATTATCATTTATTTGCTTTTTCACTAAAATTACTAGTATGTATCAAGTGATCATTACCCAAACCAAGTTCCTATCCTTAAATGAACTCAGATATGGTTATACCAACAAAAAATGTAACGAAGTCACACCAAATCAATATTTACGTCGATCGTTAACAATAAGAACTATCCAAGAGGACAGCCCTTGCGAAATACAATTACTAAGAATTTCAAACCATTACGACAACTGCGAAGCAAAACCAGTGCAAATCTCCAATATGAAGATTCAAAAAGTTACAGAAAACAAATAGATTGCCATATTTCCAACAAAAGTAATAGCAACCGTCTACTGCAATCAAAACGAGAATAATCCACCATTATCCGGAAACAAATTAATCACCCTTAAAGGAGACTGTTATTTAAAATTGAAAAACGAAATCATCAGAGTTTATCAAGATCCCACAGCAACCAAGAAACTCGCAAATTTACCAGAGCTACAATTCAAGACAACGCAAACCGAAGACGAAGAAATAATCAAGAAACACATGCAACTAGAACATCTAGACTTAGACGATCTTAACCACGTTATGAAATTAATGGACAATTATAAAGATCACTTAAGTGAATTAAAAGTGCCAAAGTTACAAGCGTTTGGACAATTTGATTAATGGTTTTACTAATTTTTCTAATTATATATGTATTTTTCAAAATGTATCTTAAATATAAGAATAAAGAAACCAATTTTATAAATAAGGAAACATAGAGAAATAAAGAAGTAATAGATGTACCTTTAGGGACAATGAATGTTAAACAATGAGCTTTAAACAATAAATTTTAAACAATGAATTTAAACAATGAATTTTAAAAATTAAGCAAAGAAAACCTTAATTTTTCAGTTACATCGGGAGGAGTTATGTATTTCCCAATTTATATATGTACCATTAATAGAATTTAATAGGAATTATTAGAAATTGTTAAAGAAACTTAAGTATATGCAACAATGTAAATTCAAGGATAAACCATAGAGGTTATTAACAGTACACAAACAAGTTGTGAGAACGGATGCAATACATTGTATTCCAGACGATAGTGATAATGCAGTTGGCAGGTCACAGTCGGTTAAGAAACCGGGATTACTTAGAAATTAAGATTGTTGCATTGTATAATGAATAGAATTAAGAAATAAGCAGACATGAGTTCTGCAAGTTCTCACAGACATGTGAGGGGCACGGACAAGACAGTCAGTCCCAAGACAGTTAGTCAGTCTACAGTATTACAAGTCTAACATTGCAGTTTGCTTAAGCTACTCACCATAATAAACTCTAATTATTATTTAATTTTCGACTTAGAGTATTTTGAATCAGTTTGTCAAAATTCAATTGTAATTTCTGTTTAACCAAATAAATTTTGTTACAAAGATTTTGGAAGAAGTTCTTAAAAAGACCGCTCTCAAGGCCCGAAACGTAACTAGCGTTGTGGTTCAATTTTTTGCTCAATGAACGAATTCGTCGTTTCTTCCTAACAAATGTGTTTCACAAATCGCATCACAGCACCTAAAGTACTGCAAGTGAGGGTAGGATTGTATACTGTTAACTTACACCGTATGTGATCTGATCATTAGTAATGAATTCAGGTAACCGCATACACTAACTTTTACTCTACGAGGTTTATAATCTATAAGATTCAAAATTTGTGTACGAATTACGAACATTAAAGCCTGAAGGAGCTCATAATTCATAATATGAAACTGTATTTCTTAATTTATTATATTGTATAATACAATAATAATACTTAATGAGAGAAATATAGATGAATTAAAGTTTGACTTATAGTTTAACAAGGGATGCAACGCATAACTCGCATCCATTCAGGATATGCCACAGCTTATTTGAATAATCTTTTTAGTTATAACTTTAACATAGCTCAGTTTATATGACTCTAAAAATGAAGATTCGGGCCTTAACGAGTTCAGCGCTATCATTTCATTAAATAAATCATTGCTGTCAATGTCAGATTCGTTTCTGAATTCTTCTGTTAATTTTTAAATGTAAAGTTTTGCAATCATTTAAAAGCTCATGCTCAAGCAAATTGCGAGTGTTAGTAAGGAACCGTATAACCTCGTTAAATGTTGACATTAAATCAAATCTGTCTTGCACGGAGATTAAGGTTTGGTCAAATTTTCTGAAAAAAAGTATAATTTTAAACATTTGCTTAGGATCTTCAACTGGTTCATTGGGATGCTTATAATCGGAAAGCTTTTATCGCATTCCTCAATGAGAATTCTGAATGGGATGAAAGTTATTTACTACTTCCAAGTTTAAAGCTACTTACTTCTGCTGCTTTAAAATATCCCCAAGGATTCTACCACTACGAAAATTTTTTAAATAGGCTAATAAATTGCCCAAACGCTCTAGCGAAGTTTTAATATATAGGTAGTTGGATTTTGTAACCTTTTTGATTAATCCTAATTTTTAACAAAACGATGCAACAAATAATAACAAAAGCTATTAACTTAAAATTCTAAATTATTGTTAGTAATAATCCTGCTTTACATGTTGTGGCGCAAATTGAAGTAAAATCCACTGAAATTTCTAAAAGGATACTACTAAACGATTGCAAATGAAGTCACGGTTTCTATCGCGTCAGCTTCACTTCATCACCTAGTTTCACTAAAAGCTTTAGGTTTAAGTAGGGTAGAGGATTTCCCTATCAATTCGCATTCTTTTGTGGAAGCCAAAAACGAAACTTACAACTCTTAATCAATACTAAAAAGGTTAATTTTTTTATTCGATATTCTTTCTACGTCATGTACAGCTAAGTTCAAATAGTGTGTAGAACATGGTATAAAAAAATAATAATAGAGTTAATATTACTGATGCATTTCTGCAAACCAACATAATTTTGCACACAATAGTTTCATTATTGTATCCCTAACCACGTATGTTATAAAAAACTTAGGTTTAAACTTCAAAACAAATAAATTATAAGATAGCACCCCCCCAGTCGAATCTGATATAGGATAAGAAGCGGAGAACCCTATAATTATTCTAACATTTTTAGTATCGCTATTTATGGCTACATATCATATAACACTGTAACGGGCATTTTTAATAGTTAAACATTTTTCGCTTCCTTTCTGTTAGAGTACTTAAAAATACATCGTTTCTTTGGGATCGCTATTTGTATAAAGTAAATACTTCAGAATAGTTCAGATTTGTATGCAATTTAACTTGTGTGTATTAATTTAAAAGTAGATAATTTGAAGATTGATTTTCATTAATAAATAATGGATTATTCGTAAATTACTTTCCCAACTTGTTGAAAGTGATAAACCGCGGTAATTAAGTATTAGATAAGATTGCGGCATTTTACGTTTTAGATGTTCCTTATGTTGTTAGCGAGTCTAGATAAGAGTCGATACGCGGTTGGTATAACAACGATTGATATATCTACAGACAAGAGTTGTAGTTTATCCTTTGTTACTATATGTTAATTACGTTACGTTGTTAGTTTTTCGTGTTGAGTTCCTAGATGTTAATTACGTTACGTTGTTAGTTTTCGTGCTTGGTTCTTATATATATTAATTACGTAAAAGTTTACTGTTTGCTTTTGCTTTGAAGAGAGTGTGGAATAATGCGATGTTGTTTGTTGAAGCCAAGCTCGTTTTTCACTAAATAAACTGTGATAAAATACAAAGAACGGTATATAATTTGTTATAAAGTGCTTATAATGTGTATTTAAAGTGGCTTTGTGTCTTAGTAATATTTACTCGTTCGGGGTACCCAATGTGAAATCTGCAAAATCGCACTTTTTATTGTGAACCTATCTTCATTTTTACGAGGTCGTTCTAAATATCTATGTGGTTGGCGCGGAGTTTGAATTGGTAATCATAACCTATTCAATTATATTCCTAGGTGTTTAATTCTTGTATAATGTTGGACGAAGAACATTTGACGGACTTGCTTAGTGTTTGCACGTGCTTTACTAATGGTGTTTTTTTTTGTTGATTTGTTTTTTTATAATGGAACTGTTTGTGCGAGTTTCGTTATTCAAAAGCATTGGATTTTTCTTTGTTACCATAGGTAGCAAATAAAACACATCACGTTCCTGTTAGTTTAATGCAATACATCGTGCCTTGAAAGCCCGTGATTCTAAATTTTTATTACCATTTTTTTTTTGATTTGTGTTACAAAGTATTTCGAAATTATTGTCTAAGGAAATAGAATTAACAAGAAATTTATCAATGCTACATAGTTCCATCAGCATGATAATGTCTGCTGCTAAAACCAGTGAAATACGTAGGTGTGATTAGTGTAAGTGTAAGAAATTCCATCAACACCCTCACAATCAAGGGTGAAGTGCTTCGCTAGTGCAGGACCTCGTGAATCCCACACTTCAGTTGCAAGGAGGCGTTGCGGAAGGACTTTTTGTAAGTTGAACTATTTCTTACTTGTTATTGCTTTAAATATCTATCCGTTTGTTTTGCAATATTCTTTGTCGTACTGATACCGTTTACAATAGACTTGCCTGCTTTTAAAAAAAAAAAAAGAAAGAAAAAAAACAATCAATACTACTGAATTACTCATATCACTTGTGACTTATCTATTTATCTTTTGTCAACATTTTATCTGATTTATGTTTAATTGGTGTGTGAGGAAACGTTTCTGCTACTCCCCAATATTACCTCACTTTGTACTAAAAATTTTTGTATTGCTTTTACCGTTGTTATATTATATAGATTATCTAAACAGTTTCTCTTTTTTTCATTCTACATAGTACTGAATAACTTAGACTTTTCATTACTGCTATGCTTTTTCTTTATTTCAGGTTTGCAGGACTAATCTTTTTTATTGCAGGTTTACTATTCTAATTTCTTTTATTGCAGGTACTGTTACTAACTCCTTACCGCCGCATACATCATAGGTCAGTCTGCTTTTTACAACCCCCTCCCTACTCTACGATTGAGCCGGGTCATTCTTTGACTTTCTTTGTGTTACGTAGCATAAATTTGGCGCCCAACGCGGCTGCCCCGATAATAACGTCACAACACAATTCCGAATGGACCTGCACCCTGAAGAGGTTCTAGATTACTAGAAAGGTGGAATGACTTGCGCGTTCTAGTGATATAAAGAGCCAAACTACAGGTTCAACCGAGGTAGTAGGGTCTTTAGTGAGGAACAAAACTAAGACAGGTCCTCGATAGAGGGCAGCAGCTTTTCCTATACTTAGAGTGGCAGAGACTATAGGGGTCAGTATGGCATTCTAAGACACACTACTACGAAGTGAAGAACAACAGGAAACCACCATATTACCTCCCAAGTACACAGCGTACTTAAATTGTTATTGAAGATAATGGCATCCTTTAGGGTAAAAATTCCAGAGTTAAAATAGTCCCCGATTTTGATCTCCGGGAAAGGACTACTTCGGGGGATGTGATCAGAAGTATAAAAATTGGGTCGTGAACGTTCTACGAATCGGAGTGTGGAATGTCACAGGGACGAAAAGGTAGAAACGACCGAAGACATACTAAGATACGTAAGAGGACATGAAAATTTAATAATTATTGGGGATTGTAATGCAGTGGTAGGTGAGGGTAGGGAAGGAGCGGTAGCGGGTTTATTTGGTTTAGGCACGAGAAATGACAGAGGAAATATTATTTAAACATTACTTAAACATCATGCTAGTAGATGATTCACCTGGAAGATGCCAGGAAATATAGGAAAATATCAAATAGAATACATTCTTGTTAGACAATGGTTTAGGAATCAAGTAAAAGACTGTAGAAGCTACCCAGAAGCAGATATAGACACTGACCACAACATCGTAATTATGAAGGTCGCACTTAAATTTAAAAATCTGAAAAAAAGAAACGAAAGAAAGCACTTTGACTTTGAGAAACTAAAAGATAAAGAAATTCACGAAAGATGTGACAAAAGTCAAATGATTTGCTGAAAGATATCGGGGAAATTTTCTGATACTAAAGAAAACAAAATGGAATAACATTAAACCCAGCTTAGACTTGGCGGCCAGAGATATTTTGGGGTATACACAAAAAAAATAGGAAACCATAGATAACAAAGGATATCCTGAATTTAATAGAAGAAAAACGAAAATACTAAAATTAATAGGTGAACAATTTTCAAAAATATCAGCATATAATCAAATAGTATTAGCTGAGTCGTCACGAGCATTAACTACCATTTCCACACATAAAAGATTATTTGTTTTTAATAGATTACCCTTTGGGGTAACTTGCGACAATCCACGCTTCCTTTGTAGATTGTACAACCACACTAAATCTCCAGGTTAGCAACCACTTTCTTGTGCTCTCGTGTCATATTGTGATTTCATTGGATCGCTTGCCGCCTGGATATTCTTTGGCACGTTTTCGTGAATCCTATTTGATCTTTCGCGAATCTTACTAACGTAATCTTCACCTGCGATCTCTTTTCCAGGTTTAAATCCAACCTGAAGATCACATGGTAGCCGCAATTCACGTCCTACCATCACGCAAGCGGAAGAGTATCCTGTGCTGTCATGTACCGAAGATCGGTACCCCAGTAGAAACAAATGTAAATATTGATCCCAGTCTCGTTAATGTTCAGAGACAACTTTGGCTTGGTACTTTCCTAACGTCCTGTTTATTCTTTCAACCATTCCATCCGATTGAGGATGAAGTGGCGTGGTTCTAGTGTTTATGATTCCAAGATGCTTGCAGACGCTCTGAAACAACTCTCATTCGAAGTGTCAACGTGATCGGAGTGTAATTCCAATGAAACTCCAAAGCGGCAAAACAACTCCGTCACTAGTACATCTGCAACCGTCTCGGCTTCTTGGTTAGGTCAGCATACGCCTCCGGCCATTTTGTAAAATAATCCATTGCAACCAAGATGAATTTATTCCCTTTCTCTGATTCAGGAAAGGATTCAGAAGGATTTTCCACGTTATACTGTCTCATTGGGGCTTTCCGTTTTGTGACCGGACTATTTCTAGAGGCGTACAACTAACATTTCCGACACCACTCCTTCACATCTTCTTTGCAGTTTGCCCAATAGAATCTTTCTCTCACTTTTTCAAGAGTTCTTTTTACGCCAAAGTGCTCTCCGGAAATACCATCGTGCAACTTCTGCAACACTTCCGGCACTCTGCTTCTCGGCACCATCACTTGAAGTCGTCTCTCAATACCATCTTCACACTTCAGGCGTCGTTTCAAGATTCTATTTTCAATCACTAAGGAGTACCACTGAGCCTAGTATGCCTTCAGGCTCCTACTTGAAATAATAATTTCTCCCCAAGCTGGTCGTTGTCCTCTACCTTTCCACTCAATAATACGTTCCAATTCGGCGCCATTCTCCTGGTTTTCTCGTACTCTTTTGGGTTGCCAATTATCATCAGTACATCAGTTACCTTCATTCTATGGATGACACTTATTTACTTTTCCATCTTGGAGCAATGCTTGCAGTCTACCGAACAAGGTCTCCTTGATAGAGCGTCCGCTCTCCGATGGCTAGTTCCTACACGATGTTCTGTGCCAAAATCATATCCTTACAACCCTTCTATCCACCTTGTAACTTGCCCTTCAGGATTTTGAAGCTGCAATAACCATCTTAGTGCAGCATGGTCTGCTCTTAACAGTAATTTACGGCCGTATAAGTACTTATAAAAGTGCTCTACGGATTTGACGACGGCCAACAGCTCCCTCCTTGTCACATAATAGTTTTTTTCTGGCCGCGACGAGACCTTGCTGAAATACCCAATAACGTTTTCTGGTCCGTCCTGTACTTGAGAAAGAACGCTTCCTATAGTTGTTTTGCTGCCATCGGTATTCAACACAAATTTATCCTCTATCCGTGGATAACCCAGAATCGGTGCTGTAATTGATAGCCGTTTTAGTTGTTCAAATGCGCAGTGGCAGTCGTCATTCCAATTATATTCTTGTCCAACTTCGATTAATTTCGTCAACGGTTTGACAATGTTCGCAAACTTTAGTATAAAACGTCGGTAATTTGTACACGATCCCAGAAAACTGTCTAGTTGGTGTATATCTGCTGGTGTAGGTCACTCTTGTACGGTTTTTATCTTGTCAGAATCGGTTCTTATTCCGGTCTCCGAAACGAAGTGTCCTAGGTATTTCTCCTGTTTTCCAAATAGGTGATATTTCTTAGGTCTCAAGGTAAGGTTTGCACCGCGTAATCTTTCGAATATCTCTTCCGTTTTGATTTTTTACTAGCTTTCTTAACGTATCATTATATTTTATTATAGTTGACTGGGTTAAAGATATTTGGTTTTCAACAATGGTTTTTATGTTATTTTGGTTTCCAATCGTTCTGCATCTTGGTTGTCCGAATTTCCTGTGATAGCTTTTACAATATTACCTAGTCCGCTAATAAGTCCCATTTTTCGTCTAGTGATTTGATCTGTTGGTATTAATCTATTAAATTTATCTTTTATGTTCATTAAAATGTTATCTATTGTACTGTTGTAATTAAGCATTTCTATTGCCTATTCTTTTCCGAACATAGCTGTGTCCATTGATTGTTTCAGTCTGTAATAGTTGTCCCTAATTATATAAAATTCTTGCTTTAATTCTGTTAAATCAAATTTCTGTGCGAATGTCCAATAATCTATTGTGTTTTGCATATCTTCCAATTTTACTGGTAGTATACCGGGGTTGTTTTAATGTCTTCAACTAATATGTCGTTGTCCGTTCTACTTGGGTGGAGGTTGATGGCAAGGGTGATGGCTGTCCATCTGAAATTACATGGTGTCTTAGGTTTTTAAATAAATATATTTTACTATTTTTCCGTTGTTTACTACGGCTACATTTTTGTCTGATATCTTTTTATTTTAAGCGGACCGATATTTCTAGGGGCCGTTTTGTGTCTTTTACTTTGAAAGTTTTTCTCATATACGGTTTGTTCTACTAAAAATTTATTTATTTCGGCATTCCTATTGCGGGTTGTTGTAATACGTTCTTTGTCGTTATTTAATTTATTTTTTTACATTATCATAAGGTATTTAAAATTTTTCTTTATGGTCTTTAGCATACTGTTGGTATACTTCTTTGCTGTAATGTATATCGTAAGGGTTACGGGAATCTGACGTCCTAATGTTATTTGTAGGGATGTAAAATTTGTTGATAAGTGGATTGTGTTGCTGCCAGCAATTAGTGTGTATGACATTAAATTAGTGACGTGTTCTTTCTTATAAGTTAATCTTAATAATCTGATTTGTTTTATTAATGTTAGGTGTAATCTTTCAATTAGTCCATTTGACTCTGGGTGATTTTTGGTTATAAAATGAATTTTTATTTTGTGAAGTTCAAGGGTATTTTGTATTGTTTCGTTTCTGAATTCGCTTCCATTGTCCAAAGTTATTGATTCGCGTGTGTAAAATATGTAAGAAATGTAAAATATTGTAAGAATCTTTAGGTTACGTCGATACTATTTTTTGAAATAATGGGTATCGTCTGTGATTGTTAAAAAGTTTTGTGCTTCTACCACTAAAGTGTCTGTATGTAATTTTTGAAAAGGTTTGTCGGGTGTTTTGGTTAACATTAAGAGTACTTTTGGGAGTGTTCTGTCGTATTTCGCTTTGTCGCATAATTCGTATTGGTTATTAAAATCCGTAGTTAATTCTTCCATATCCTTAAAATAATATCTCCTTATGAGTTGCTTCAGGGTTTGGTTGATTCCACGATGGTTGGTTTTGCCTAGGTGTTGATTTCTAATGACCTCATTTATTTCGTAAGGGTCATCTAGAGTTATTAATTTTCTTGTACATCTAATATTTCAGGGCCCGAGTTATTAAAGAATCTGATATGTATTTCTGAAAATCGTTTTTATAGATGTTCGGTGGTAAAATAAAAGTAAAAATGTTTTTTCTCTGGGGTATATTCTTTTAAAATTTTAATTATCTGCTTTATGTTATCGTTTTTAGTTATTTGAATTTGATATATTTTATTATTATCTATTTTGGTTTATTTTACAGGGTTGAGGTTAGTTAAAACTTCGGTAATTATGAATTGATTTGATTTTATGTCTATAACTTCATTTAATATTTTTATCGCGGTTTTTGGTTCTTCGTTTTGTGTTGAGCGGATGGTGTCTATTTCTTTTGAGTTTTCCCTTATTTCTGTTTCGTCTACGTTACCTATAATTGATTCTGTTTCTATTGCATTGAGTTGTATTCTACTTAGTGCATCTGAGTTGTTATAAATTTCTTTTTTATATATGATTTTATAATCATATTTTTCTAATCTAATCCTCCATCCTTGTTATTTCGAATTCTGTTCCTTGAGTTTGTTTAACCATACTAATGGTATATGGTCGTTGTATATATAGAATTTTTTTCCATAAAGGAATGGTCTAAAATATTTAGTTGCCCAAATTATTGCTAATAATTCTTTCTCGATGGTGCTGTACTTTTGTTCCGTCTCGTTCAGTGTTCTAGATGGGTAGCTGATTTATTTAAAATTCAATCAGAAGACGGTTTGAGCTCCAATCAGGCCCTAAGCAAATACCTATATTTGGTGATTTGAAATATTTTTTAACACAACAATGAGCAGCTCTGGTGACATTCTCCTCAGCAGCTTCTACTTTGTATTAGATGACTATACATTCGAGAGTTGTCGATTCATTCAATAAGAAATTCTCTGTGTTTCAATCTAAACCAAGTGTTTCCGCTAATGTCTGCGTTAGATAAATCAAGTAGTTCTAGCAATTCTAACATTTTGTGTCTTCATAAAATAGTCCTTTTTGCAAGAGTAATACTTAATTCATAAATGTCAATAATTCTTAAATAAACCATCAAGTGAATGTTACGTAATTGCTAAACGTATACATATTTGTCTAAATTCTTACGCACAAACCATGTATTCAAGCAATGCAATTCAAAAAATTATTGTCGAACTTGCGTCAAGCCCCACCATACCGTGTTATATTTTGAAGCGAAAACTGTTAATAGCCGTTTACCTGAACGCAAATATAAAAATACGAATAGGACGCATTCAGTCTCTCCTATTCCAACAAGCGTTTTGTTTTCGCAAATGCACTCAAAATCTGGGATTACTGTCTCACTTTCTACAGCGGTTGTAGAAGTTCAAGATCATTTTGGTAATTTTATACCGGTCAGGTGCTTCGAGATCCTGGCTCCCAAGCTAGTTTTATTCGCAACAAGTGCGTAAACAAGCTTATGCTGTTACGCAAACATTCTCATGTTCCGATTTATGGACTTGGTAAAACAACTTCAGCGGTCAATAGAGGTGCCACTTGCTTCACAATACGCTCTACTTTGGATTCTAAAAAATCTTTGGAAATCACAACCTTTGTCCTTTTAGCTATATCCGGTACTATACCAAACGTTGAGGTTTCTAACAATTGGGATCATTTAAGCGGGCTGCAATTGGGAGACCCAACTTGGAACTCACCAGGAGTCACCGACATGCTGCTGGGAGCTGACGTATACCCGTTTATTATTAACGGTGGTGTCATAAAGCAAATTCTTAGAACCTGCGGCCATTAATACAATTTTTGTTGGACTATTATTGGTCCTACAAAATGCTTGCAATCCGATACTGTTCAAGCATTTTTCACTTCGGCAGAAGATCCTTTCGATCAGACCGTCTGGTGTTTTTGGCAGATAAAAGAACTTCCATCTAAGCCTCGTGCATCTCCGGAAGAACAAAAGGTAGACTTGATTTTTGAAAATACCGTTTCTCGTGGTTCTAACGGTCGTTTTATGGTCACCTTACCATTCAACGATACGTTACCTATTTTTGATGATTCCTTCGGCGTTGCCAAAAGGAGATTATTTTCATTAAAGCATAAATTGGATGCACAGACAGAGCTACGCTTGGAATATAACAGCTTCATGCAAGATTAACTTGATGCGGTCATATGACATTACTCGATTCTCCGCCCGTTGTGAACGATAAATGTTTCCTACCTCATCATCCTATTTTTAAGGACGATAATAACACTTCAAAACTCCGTGTTGTTTTTGATGCTTCAGCTAAAGCTAGAAATAACATTTCACTTAACGATACACAATTAGCGGAACCTAGTCTCCAAAATGACATTTCGTTCATTTTACTTAAATTTCACACTCATCGTTTCGCTTTTATTTTTGATGTTGGCCAAATGTATAGGCAAATTTTAGTTACTGAAGAACATAGGAAATTTTAATTAATTCTTTGGTGCTTTCTTGTACAGAGCCCATTCAATCTTATAAATAAAATACCATTATCTATGGCGTCAAGTCAGCACCTTACTTAGCACTAGAAACCCTTCAACAATTAGCTATGAAGGAAACTAAATGGTTCCCGTTAGCCGCGAATGTCATACAGTTAAATTTCTACAAAAACGATTTTGCTTGCGTTTAGATTTTATACAATCGACCCGAGAATTCACAAACGAACTTATTGAGCTTTTGAAATTAGCTGAATTCAAACTTCGCAAATAGAGTTCTAATTCAGTCACTCTCTTAGAAGGTATTCTTCCAGACTTTTGCCAATTTAATTCATTCAATTTCGATTCTGGCGAATCAATAAAAATATTAGATCTTCTATGGTCTCCCGCAGGAAGACGTTTTCTCTTTTCGGGTAAAAACATTGAATCCATTTTGTACTAAGCGCAACATACTTACCTAAGTTGCCAGAATTGATGATCCCTTAGGGCTTCTAACCCCATTAACTCTTTTTGCGAAACGCCTTATCCAACATTTGTGGAAGTTAGGCTGCTTAAATTGAGATGATACTCTGCAGCAGACATCTTGTCTCAGTGGCAACAATATCAGGAAGAACTGCCATTATTATCGTCAATAAAAATACCACGTTGTCTCCCTCCTTCGAATCCTTATACTTGTCATTTGCATGGGATTTGCGACACTAGCGAGGTTGGGTATGCAGCGGTAGTCTACTTTTAATTTATTAATGAATCTACTGGAGAAATAACTGTGAAATTTGTAATAGTCAAAACTAAAATAGCTCTAACTAAGCGGATCTCAATTCCACGCTTGGAATTATGTGCCGTTGCTTTATTAGCAGAGCTACTTTCCTTCGTAATGCAGTCTTATCAGAGCTGGATTGTAATCTCTGACGTTTTGCGTGGAGTGGTTCTACTGTCTCTCCACCCTTTCAGTGGAAGACCTTTGTGGCAAATCGTGTCAGTCATATTCAAGAAATCACTGCACCTAGCCAATGGTTTTATATTAAATCGTCTCATAATCTGTCTAATCCTGCTTCCAGGAGATTAATGCCGAGCGCGGTTTTTTCATGCTCGTTTTGGTGGGCGGGGACAGAATGTCTTCTCTAACTTTGTGTTCGTGGCCGCCTGAACCAACTTTGTCAACCTCAATTGTTGAGGTCACTACAGTAAGGAAGGTTTTATCTTTTACAACTCACACCGAACCAAACATAAGTGATATTTTATTAAATCGTTTTTCATCATTACTCAAAAATTCAGAGCATCTTAGCATTTATTTATAGATTTTTATACCACATGCCCGACGCCTTACAGTTTTTTTAACGGAAGCTGAATTATACAAGGTACTTATGATCCAGCATTTCCAAACCACCATATTTTTTAAAGAAATAGATTCGGTTAAAGTTAGAGGTAAATTACATGAAACCTTTCAAAAGCTATCTCCATCTATTGACTCACAAAATATTTTAAGAATAGGTGGGCGCTTGAAGCATTCATCGTTCTCTCACTTTAAACAATTTTCATCATTCGTTCCACCGCGGTGTTAATACTACAGCATATCTCGTACAACAAAATTTTTGGGTTATTTCTGTTAAAACTTCAATCCGAAGCTATTTGGCATCCTGCTATAAATGTTTTTGGGTTAAACCGGTTCCAGTAACGCCCCCTATGGGTGATTTATCGATCTCTCGGATTACTTATTTCAACGTTTTTAGTATTGTTGGTGTTGATTTTGTTAGTCCTTTTTTGAAAAAGGCTAGCCGCATCAGAAGTATTACAATCCTTATTGCATATATTTGTATTTTTATTTGTTTTGCCACTAAGGCAACTCATTCACTTGACTTACGATTTACTGACAGACGCGTTCCTCGCCGGTTTACGACAATTCGTAGCACACTGAGGACGTTGCTCTCAGATATATAGCGATTGTGGAACGACTTTTGTAGAGGCAAATTGCAAGTTTCTAACTTACCTGCATAGCGCAGCAGCCTAAAAACGAATGAAGTGGTTTTTCAACACACCTAGCACCGCCCCACTTCGGAGGCTTGTGGGAAAGCCGTGTTATGTCGGTAAAGATGCATTTAGCTAGAGTAATTGGTGATTAGAAACTTACCTTTGAAGAACTTTATACAGTTCTTACTCAAGTTGAAACTTTGTTGAACTCAAGACCAATTTGCGCCCTGAACTCCGATCCTAATGATTTTCAATGCTTAAAACCAGGCCACCTATTAACAATAGAACCTCTCACCACACCACCAGATGAGAATCATACTGAAAGAATTGTTGTTGAAAAATCAGTGGAAGGTTCTTCATTGGTTTCACCAAGACTTTTGGGCTCGCTGGAGCCATGAATATTTGCAAACCTTAATCAGAGGGCTAAATGGAACTTCAACATTGGCACTCAGCCAATAAAAACGGATAATTTAGTATTTATCAAGGACGACCTGCTTCCACCACTTCAATGAAAGTTAGGTCGTATTACAAATATTTTCCCCGGTTCTTACCGAATTGTACGTATTGCAGAGCTTAGGACTTCACACGGCACCGTCAAGCGTCCGTTGATCAGATTAGCACCTCTTGTTATGCTATAACTTTAGTTTATAACATACTTTATACACAATCTTATCGTTTACTGATAGGGTTAATTAGTAAGGGGTTATTTTTATATCCCCAAATGTGACCAGTAACCTTTAAGGAAGGATTTACTTAAAATGATGGAACGCAATTATCTTCCGACTATGCCAGGGGTCTATTCCTTGGGCAGAGCTTATGAGGATTGGTCGTGGTTCTTTTTACAAAGCATTATTTTATTACTAGGGCTAGATTCTCGACAAAACAGGGGTTTGAACAGGGCGCCACCAAGTCTCTAACTTTAAACACTGGGTTTCCCTAAGGGAGACTTGGGCGTCCTTAAGGAGGAATACCATATTAACTGCTAACGCAAGAGCTATAAAGAAAATTTAATTAAATATACTAAAATGAGGACACAAGAGGTATTCTCTTGCTACCCCATCTAAAAAAAACAACAAAGATTAATCAGGCAACAATAATATGAACACAGATTTTATTCTTCAAATACTGAAAAGGCTATTAAAGTTTCTTATTAAATTGGGTTTACCACTTTACTCTACTTGATCTTATTCTTTGTTACCCTACTTCTGAACGTACTTGTTCAGAATAAAACAATTAATTAAAAAAATTAAATGTTGTTTCTTTAATTAAAACTGTACTTTCATAAAAATCGTAGAAATAAAATTCATGTTTAAGAAAAGATAATACAAGCTTCATCTACTCATAAGGTAGAATTATATATTCAAAGAAAAATATCAAAACTTCAAATGTTACTTTAGTTACAAAAATTTAACTTGAATTTATACCAGAAATGTCAGATCTGCTTTTTCTGTTTACACTTTTATAAAACCTTAACTACTTGTCTATTAATTCATTATTTAAAAATTGTAAGTGAAATCATGTTTATATGCAAGAATAATTTAATCTCTTACCTGGGCTCTGCAGGTGTTCTTTACATGTTGTCTTCACAACATGTTAGGGCAGGTTTTTATACATACATGTTTCAGAAAACAAGTGACGTCAAATCCACATGTTCCACAGAACACGAACAGTTGCGTGACCCTTGGACTGGACCATGCTAACTTCTATGCGTTTTGGTTACACGCACCAACTGGACCAACCAAATTCCAATACATTCGAAAGCATCATCGGACTTAAATTACGAACCATAAAAATGTCTATCTACTTTGTAGGACGTTTCCTTTACATTCGAACTTATTGCTTTCCATAACATAACACAAAATCCAACTATCCATTGTACGGTTAAAGGACGTTCATATTTTACATTCACAGATGCAAAAGTAGAATTTTATCTTCTTTTAAACACAGCCTACTTGCTGCTTTAGTTTTGTAAAAGCAGATAATACAAAACGACTTCTTAAAGTTGTTAATTATAATATAAAAATATAGTTGACGAGTTCTACGAAGCGTTGAAAAACATATCTTATCGTACTTTAACGAAACCATTAAAGGAATGTTTTCTGTGTTATTTACACAAATGTCCAAAGAATTATTAACTGAATTTATCTCAGGAATTATCGAAAAGGAGTTATTTATTAGAAGTCATTTAAAATCGACTTTTAAAAGGAACGTTATAACAAAAATATTGAAGATTATTAAAAGTAAAATTACGGAGAGTGCAATTATGAGAAGGGAAATTTACCAAACGAAAATCTTCTAAAAGTTAAATTACGAAAAGAGCATTTTCGAAAAAACGCTGCAACAAATTATTTAGTTGATCTAATTAATTACTATTTTAATTCTTACCATCGGAAAAACGTTATGGCCTAGTGTCGAGCGCTCTAGGGTTCAACTATCGCACAGAAAGCTAGGCGCAAGTTGCACGCCAGAACCCTTATTTGTTCCATTATCTTTTCTACGAGAGCTCTAGCTAATGTGAGCGCAAATGTGCTATGCACTAAACAGGAAAGCTATTTGGCCATGATAGTAGTTGTATTAACTTTCTGCGCTTGATGTTAGCAACTAAACTAGCATTTCTGTATGGCGGTTAGCACATACAATATCAATACTTGTATTTACTTGTTTAAAAATGGTTCGCATGATTTTAATGACTATACTTGAGTTATTAGGACTAAAATTCGTTGGTGTTCAACTGTGGTCAAAAAAAACTGTTACAACTTAACACTTATTGTAGTTATATATATATATTGCCGTGGAATGTGCCTTTTGGTCACAGGAACTGGTACTTTCTAAAAAACACAGATTGGGCGTCATAAATTGCCGGGGAACTCAGCTTAGCTCCGTACCTCACCAGTTTTCAAAAAAAAATTATTTTCAAAAATATAAAATTTCACAAAAATTTTCTTACCCAGATTCTGCTTTATCGAATTAATTTCTTCAGCAGCTTCCCTGGCTAGCTCAGCTGTGGCTCCTCTCGGATACCTAAATTTACTATCATTCTCTTTACCGTTCACACCCCATTCAATAAAATCACAAAATAATACAACAATCATACAATATTTATTTACCACTGGTTACAAATAATAATTCATGGTTATGTACCGTTTGGTGCTCAAGTTACACCTCAATAAATGCTATTTTTGTAAAGTCTTTGTTTTTAAAAATGAAATTTCAAACTCATTTAATGCAACAGGAGTAAATGGACCCTAAATAATACCTTATCTTTATTTATTACTACACACTGGAGTATGGTGAGCTCATGATAACCCAGTTTATTAATGTATGCTTTCCACTTTGCATACTATTACTACAAACTTAAAAAACCCATGTACTCTTAACAATTAAATTTAAATTTATTAAAAATTTAATAAGCTCTACGTACACCTTTTGTTTTATATTCCAAAATACCATAATAATAGTCAGTTATACGTATCTTTTTCAATACGTTAAATTACCCAAATTAACCATCAAAGTTCACTCACACATCACAAATAACTTCAACAGTTTATATAAAAAAACAGCAAATTCAAATGCGTTACCTGGAAAAAGCGTCAAAAGTCCATCTCCGTTGAAAAAGCTCTATATTCCTGAAAAACCTCGGCTTGTGATTATGCGCGCTTGCTGCCTCCAGTTATTTATAGATGACAACTCAGTTTAAGCTGAGCTCCGTGCTACTAATTAACACCAATTCCAACATCCAAATCCATGTATATTACACTTGTTTACTATTGCATTATTAATTTACGAGCTTGTTAAGGTATTTGTGAACATCAGTTAAATTTAAATTACACTCTATTATACTCGCGTTACTAACTATACGGCCACAAATAACCTAATACTATTTCATTAAATGTTACAAATTTTTAATACTCACAAGCTTTGTCAGTTGATTATAATACGTTGTTAAGCCATGCAAAATTAAAAGACTGTTCTTTTAATTCTCCCAGAGTATTTATATTACAAAACTAGGCCTCCTTGGCCACACTTTACGCGAAATACTTAATCAAAATTAATATTTCTCCAAATTATGTGTAACCGTTTTAAACTTCTAGAAATATTCCCTTGTCAACACGCTATATCAGACAAACTATCACAACCACCTGTCGCTTGTTCGTCTGTTCTAAACCTATCTATTTCGACCAATGATACTTTTCAGTGACGTCTTAAAACTCCGCCTGTAATATCTCTATTCCTGTCTTATGTACATTTGATGTCGCATTCTAACCTTGCTTGCGTTGTAGAAAATCGACATAGCTGCCCGCGTCTTTATAGACTCCACGTGGATCGAATACGCGCCTACTAAAGTGAATGCTTTTATGCCCGTCTCATTCTGTAGCATATTATTGATTGTTCATCCCTTCTGCTCTTTAAGAAACTTTTGTTATTGTTTATGCGAAACCACCGACGGTTGAACAATATTTTCTTGAAGTTCGCCTCGTTATCTTCACAAATAAAAGGAATGTGACCTTTCCAAAATGCAGGTGTGCTCGATTAATAATCGTTTAAAATAACAGTTCTCGGAGCTTATGTTTCAAGGTATTTTATACAACCGACGTCTGTTTGTTTGTTAAGAAAGCTTTTCGCCTTGGGATTATCGATTTTTCATGCTCTTATGCGTTTTCTGACGTTAAAACCCGTTGAGTTAAAATGAATCAAATTAATTAATAATTTCTATTAGCATATAAAACTCATTTTCTTTACGAACCTACTACCTTTTATTCCCTAATTATAAAATTATGTGAATACTTGTTAATTTAAATTAAATAAATGAAATAAATTTTGCGCGTAAATATGGTTGTTTCCTCTATACAGGATGTTTGAAATTGCATTGTTTATACCCATATTTAACCCTTTAAATCCACTACAATATATTTTTATATATATATTGCTATGATAAGGGATTATTTAGGGGTATATTGAGTCATAATAGTTACCCAATACATGTAAATAGTACTAGGAGTTAGAAAACCGCATTTATTTAGCATTGAAAATACGTAATTTGTATATTATGCAAAGAGCAAACATTTAACACCCTGTATAAGAATGACAGTTGACTTTAATTAATGCCGAGTATCATATCATTTAACAATAAGCATATATTCAGCATAAGAAATAACTCTACACGCAATCATACTTGTCCTAAACTAAAAGTATTCATAGATTGTAAAATTAATACGCGTGAAATTCAGTAAAAACCCAGAAAATCATAATACAATTTACAGTAAACAAGCGGTAAATAACATGGTGTCCTGATAAGAAACACATCCTACAAAATAAATACGTTTCGAAAACGCAAAAAATGTAAACAGAAACATGTTAATTTACGTCACTTGGTCTACGTGATTTTCTACATTAAGTTAATGCAGATCCCAAAAGTATTATCTTGACAAACAAAGCCATAAGTCAAATTACTTGCCAAAGCGAAATAGAAATTCTTGTAACAACATTAAAACAGACGCTATAAAATAAATACAAACCAAAAAATATACGAGTACCTACGTGATCAGCGGATCGTTTCTATAAGGCAATATCAGTGATACACCTGTGAAACTCCAAGAATATCTAAAACAACCGATGGTTGGCCATACACTTTGAATAACAGTTAAGATAAACCAATGAAATTAAATGGGGCGTAGGCTATATAATGTGGCAGGTTTGATAAGCGGATAGTCTTAATTTGAACCACATACAAGCAACATCACTAATACTTAAGAATTTACGCGTCGAGTAAATATTCGAAATAAACAATGAAAATTTTGTGAAAAGTGATGTCATAAAATATTTTGAATTAATTATAGTAAAAATATTTCACACAAAGCTTGGATGTGTGCTAGAAAATGTAAGTAGAAATTTATTAATTAATTTAGCTAAAATATTTATAACTCAGGGCTCTAAGTACAAAATTCTAAGGTTACTCTAAGAATAAATTCAAAGGACATTACAACTTTATGAAAATTTAAAGCAGAACACATTAAACAGGTTAAAACTTGAAACTAAGCAGCTCAACTAAAAGCAACTAAAAGCAATATACTGATCCACGGCACGCAGCTGAAAGACGCTCAAGGAAAACTACAGGTCAGAACTATCTTGCATGAGACATTATTTACTATTTATTATATTTGAACATTGATCATATTAAGGCATTATTTTTTATTTAGTATTTTTGAACATACTTTAAACTTGATAATTTTTTTAAATAAGGAGTCGACAAAAATTTATTTTGATACGTGAAAAATTTTGTAAACCAAGGGAAATTCTTGAACGTTCTGAGAAATTTGCAGTAGAGCACAAACGACATTTTGCTGACTTTAAAATAAGAAAAGGAAGCTTTAATTTTTGGAGATAAACAATTTAAAATTTATTGTTATTTGATTCAGGGGCTAATTTTATCATACAGTCAAACAGAATAAACCGTGAAGTGTAAATCATTTTTCTTTATACAAATATTAATCGACTTTGTTTTATCATTCAAAGCAGACAAAGTTTTAGGGAAAAAGGGGTAAACTATTTGATTATCGTAATCGTTGTGCACTCTGTGTGAATTAAACTGGGCTAGCAGAAGTAGATTTAAAATTTCAGGAGATTAAAATGCACAGAGCGGTCGTGATCAGAAGAAGACTATTTGAATAATTACATCGACGTGCAGCATTATCATATCAATATATATATATATATATATATATATATATATATATATATACATATAACTTTTAAAAGTGATGTTATTTTGGGATGCACTCGTTCGTAAAGCAAAAATTAATCAGTCAATTGTAATTTAATTTCTAACGTTTCGGCATGTAATTTATGCCTTAATCATAGACTAGAATTAGATAAAATTAGTTAACAAGATATAAAACAGTATAGTATACAACTTACATAATTACAATGACTTAAAAAATGCTATTAATAGAAACACAAATTTATGACATACATACACATTCATCAGCAACCTAATCCGCTCAACAGCAAACAAGATATTAACAACCTTAGCGTAGTCTATTCCACTCTTTACAAATTCAAGTAAGAATGATACTCACTTTCTCAGCACTTTTATAACAACAATTACTTATTGCAGTTTAATCTTCCATTACTTTTTCCATTTTAATTAGAGGTTAGTTTATGTTTATCTTAAGAATTACGTTTCAACTTAAATTTTTCAGTATGATTTATTACATCTAGTTTACTTTTGTTACCTACTGCATTCCTGTTGTCATCATATTTTCAATCACTCAAAGCTGTATGTCATAAATTTGTGTTTCTATTAATAGCATTTTTTAAGTCATAGTAATTATGAAAGTTGTATACTATACTGTTTTATATCTTGTTAACTAATTTTATCTAATTCTAGTCTATGATTAAGTCATAAATTACATGCCGAAACGTTAGAAATTAAATTACAATTGACTGATTAATTTTTGCTTTACGAACGAGTGCATCCCAAAATAACATCACTTTTAAAAGTTATACCTACTTTCGTTCGAGAAAAATACAATAATTATATACATACATATATAACATATATATATATATATATATAATATATATATATATATATATATATATATACATATATATATACATATATTGTCGTGGAATTATAGGTCAAATAGGTCCAGATAATAAAATTTTAAACACTGTTTATATAAGAAATAGGAGCAAATTATTTACGCGCCAAATTAATCAGTTTATATAGTAAAAACGGACGGTTATTAAGATATTTTTATATTTTTAAATTGGAATGTTAAAATTGCATAAGGGATGAAGCTTTAGAGTACATAAAAACTCAAGGATACGCATAAGTAATTATAATAATTTTAAGTCAAGTGTATAGAAGCAGAAACGGAGCTTTCAAGGATAGAAAATCAATAATTTAAACGCATCTTTCCATTTACATAAAAGCAAACGTTCTTTACAAATACTAAAAAGGAGAGAAACTCGGAATTGTTATTTTAAACAACAAATGGCGTTGAAGAAACACCTGTGGTTAAATGTCAGGTTCATAAAACTGGATTATACGTTGTGACAGAATTTCTATGGAATTATTGCAACGGTCGATTTGACAAACTGCTAACAATAGCAAGTGCCTTGAAGACTAAGTGAAATAAACGATCGATAATGTAAGACAGACAGAGAAACGTATAAGAAAGCGTTGGGTACAAGTCACGTCTAATATACACGGGTAAATACAGTATTTCCCGAAATAAACAGTACTGAAATTGTAATTGTTTTGTATATTTAAAAAATACATATTATTGACACTTTATTATATGTTCTAAATGTGCACCTCCTCGTTCGAGACAGACTTCATAACGATGTTCTAAGTTTCTGGTCATGTTATTGAATAAGGGTTGTCTCAGGGCTGCGAAGAAGACTCTAACGGCATCCTTTAATTCATCGATGGTTTGTGGTGCCCGTTTGAAAACGGCATTTTTAGCCATGCCCCAAATGTATGCGTCTGGAGGTGTGAGGTCTGGAGAATGTGAAGGATAAGGGAAGTCAATAAATCGTGATATGAATTTGCTTGGAAAATGTTCTTGAAGAAATTGACGAATTGCGGCAGCAGTATGGCAAGTTGCCCCGTCCTGCTGAAAAAATTGGTTTCGAAATGCCAAGTTACGTGCACGACAGAATTGACGTAGATCAGGGATAAATCGTGTTAAAATTTGTCTGTACCTCTGTTGATTAAGTGTGACTTGCCTACCATTCTCTTCGATAAAGTACGGACCAATGATTCCGTGTCCGGAAACATTACATGTGATTTTCCAATGCTCCACCCGAAGGTACTACATTGGCCAGGAAGCGAGTTTTTTTTTTACCTGGAAAATTTTGAATTTTGCCGAATCCTTGCTGTTCCAAGCAAGGTAGGGATCTTTAACGTGCGTGACAACACTCACACACGGGACCTCCATTTTACCTCTCATCCGAACGAGGGTGTATTTTTGCGAAAAATGCTCGCCTAACATTTTTCAAGCGGACCGTGTCGGGATTCGAACCCGGGACCTAGGGCGTAGTAGTCACACACATACCACTACGCCACGGAGCCGCCGTCGTGTCCGGAAACAGCACACCAGACACTCACTTTTTCACTATGTAAAGGAACCTCTTGAACCTCATCGGGTCTGGCAAAGCCCAGAAATCGATTTGTGCGACGATTCACATAGCCTGACAAGTAAAAATGTGCTTCGTCTGAAAACCAAACATTTTTCAAAAATTCAGGATTTTCATACTGTAACGCGAGAATTCTGGCGCAATATTCCACTCTACTGCGATAATCCCGAGGATGTAGTTGTTGATGTACCTGAATCACATACGAAAATGTACCCAGCTCCTTCAGGATTCTTTGAAAGGAAGTTCTTTTTAAATCAAGTTGTAACGCTGTCCTTGCCTGGCTGACTTTCGGATTTTCTAAGATTTGCTCAAAAACACGTTCATGGTTATTGTTGTTGTTAACTGTTCTGGGACGCCCCGAGTTTCCTTTTCGTTGGCACAATACACTACCTGTATTTCTAAACTTTTCAATAACCTTCAAAATTACAGCATTACTTGGAGAACGTTTATTAACCCATTAGCGCTTTGTGTGTTCATATGGACACACCTTATGTCACATTAAACAATCGCTTACAAAACCGGATGCGGACATTCATTCGGTTTGTGGTCG
Source organism: Platerodrilus igneus (assembly GCA_036346225.1). Lineage (NCBI taxonomy): Eukaryota > Metazoa > Arthropoda > Insecta > Coleoptera > Lycidae > Platerodrilus > Platerodrilus igneus. The sequence goes on from JARFIW010001228.1 coordinate 83,539, forward strand.
TTTCTTAGGATTGAGAGAAGTTCAGTTGTGCTTTGTATGCGTTCAGGTAGAGATTATTTTCAAAAGAAAGTGGAATCTACAGTCGCAAATACAATGGACGGTCATTCACGTTTTGTAGTTGATGAAGCAGCAGCCAGCGATATTCGTTTTACGTAAGTAGAAATGTATATGTGTAATTGTTTTTTGTATAAAACGATATTATATATTCGATATTATATAACGGATGTATAAATTCTCTGAATAAAAAATATTTAGTACTAATATTTTCTTGTCTAACAATAGTGTGATCATATGAACACGCTAAGCATTAACAATATCTCCTAGCACCGGTAGCAAATTTATATCAATTCTATTGTTTTCAGCGGAATTACACTTCAGGATGCATTAGATATACTAGAAAATGATGAACAAGAAATTGATAGTATATTTATTGAACCTCCTGATCCAGCATTGAATTCTGATGAAGATTCTGCAGAAGAAGATGAAGGCGGTTTAGTGGATAACTTATGTGGGCGACAGCTATCATCTCACGCAGAAATTGTTTATAAAGAGAGCATTGAATCTGGTGAAGATGTCGACGAAAATCCACCCAGACAATGTAAAAAATTTAAAAAAACTATTTATAAGTGGGAAAAAAGGACATCTCAGAAAAGAGAACGTTTTTCCCGAACCAAATTATCAACAATATGCTGGTAAAACTCCAGTGGAGCTCTTTGAGCTTTTATAGATGATAAGTTCATGGAGTTAGTTCTTATTGAATCTGCTCGTTATGCCATGAGTAAAACGAAAGAGATCCTGCTTTACCGCTGAAGAAATACGCGTTTTTATTGGAATCCTATTTTATCGGGGTATGTTACAGTTCCATCCAAAAGGTCGTATTGGGAATCTGCAGAAGACGTTCGCAATTCATTGGTTTTAAATTCTATGCGTCGTGCCAGATTTCTAGAGATCAACAGATTCATACATTTTGCAGATAATGCAATGATATCAAAAAATGACAAAATGTGGAAACTGCGGCCAATTATTAGTTTATTGCAGGAAAAGTGTTTGCAACATTTTAGTCCTGAAGAGCATTTGTCTTATGATGAATGCATGATTGCATACTACGGCAAGCATAGTTGCAAGCAATTTATAAAGGGTAAGCCGATTAGATTTGGCTACAAAGCCTGGTGCTTGAATACTGCTAACGGGTATTTAATAAATTTTGATATATATCAAGGCAAAAGTATTCAGAAAAATGAGGAATACGAAAATATTTATGGAAAAGCAGCTACACCATTGTTGCAAATGTTGGATGGACTCTAATCATATTGCTTGTCTACCTCTAAAATATATTTTGACAATCTGTTCACAGGTTTGCCCTTGTTAATAAATTTACAAGAAAGAGGCTATGGCGCAACAGGAACTGTTAGGGAAAATCGTGTTCCCAAGGAGTGCCTTCTCATTCCAAGCAAGGTTTTGAAGAAACAAGAAAGAGGAATCTTTGATTTCAAAAAAAATTGTGACAAAGACATTATCTTTTCAAGATGGGTTGACAACAGTGTGATTACTGTTGCATCCAATATACATAGTGTAAATCCTGTTTCCAAAGTTCAAAGATATTCTAGGATTGAAAAAAGACTATATCTGTTTTGCAGCCATTGCTCATAGGATATTATAATAAGTATATGGGAGGCACGGATCTGATGGACCAGAATGTTGCTTGTCATCGAATTAGTTTTCGTGGAAAAAAATGGTACTGGTCGATATTTACATGGTTGCTAGATGTTGCTGCTCAGAATGCTTGGTATTTATCAAGAAAATGTGGGGGGAATCTGTCTCAACTAGAATTCAAACGTGCAATTGTAATGACCTATCTAAAATCATTCAAAAATCCACCAAAGGTGGAGGCCGTCCATCATCTAGTGCCAATTCAAGCAGTGTAATAGTTGCCGATTACGTGAGATTTGATGGAAGGGAGCATTTAGTTCAACAATGCGCACGAAGAAGATGCCAAGAGTGGAAATGCAAAAGTACTGTTAGAACTGAATGCAGTAATTGTAATGTAGGGCTGTGTATTTCTTGTTTTAAAGGTTTTCATGAAAAATAAAATTCTAGCTATGTAGATAGTGCTAAAAAACCAACATATATTCAATGCATTTATTTTTATACCTCAAACGCTTAGCGTGATCGTATGAACACACCTCTTATCTACAAATCTAAGGCAGATATCACTTTGAAATTTTGGAAAAATAACTGTCTAACCACTGTCTCCCTCGATGTGTAATTTTATCAAAATCGGACAATGCAAAAAATTCGGGCGTTAATGGGTTAAACCTTTGTGTGAATTGATCAGACACGTATAGCAAACTTGCACCATTACGTCGGCTTATTCCGTATGAACGAAAATAATGCTCTACCAGAAACACTTTCTCCTCTGTACTTAACACCATTTTTAACAATTAGGCCCTACTAATTACTTGTTTGAGGTTTACTTGACAGGTCTATACTAGCTAACTTAGTTTCAGTACTGTTTATTTCGGGCAATACTGTATGAAGGCCAACAACAATATCGATTTTCGGTAGTTTGAGAGGGGTTGCTAATAGAGACAATAAATATACGTAGAACGGAGAAAAATAGCTGATAGGTGGAGCGTTAAAACGGGGGAAAACTATATCATTGATTTAAGGCGAAGCAGTTGTGAGAAGCGCGCGTCCGTTGAGGTAGTAAACAAATTTCAGCGTAACATTATAATAATCTCGGAATTTTTCAGACGTTACGTTTAAAATTTGTAGAAGTGTTTTAAAAAATAAGCTTTTCAATAAAGAGAGGTTTCTTTAGGGGTGTGAAAAGCATATAAATACTCGGACAAAGATATTGAAGCTCTCTCTTTATATAATAATTAATAGTATATGCTCTTACGTGTATTAATTATTGTGTATTCGGTAAAGTAGCCTACAATATCCTGTTTGAAAATATGTAAAGCTGTAGTACCGCTAAAGTAGTAAAAGTTATATTGCACGAGTGGGTGCTACGGTCTAGACAAAAGGTGCCGTTACTACAACGACTCTATTGAATGAAGGGATGGTACTTGGGTAAGCGAAGTCTAAAGCTTAACTTGTATGCATAAAGTGTATTTGGTATGGAACGTTAAGTTCGGGACAAGGCAAATATTTGGGTAGAAGAATAGAGGTGGTGGCAGAGATTTGGATGGTAGGGATCAGTCGCATCCAGGCATAATCAAAGTATATGAACACAACGACGAGGGTTTCTGGTACTCATCTTCAGAGGTGACGAGGGACGCAGCCTTCTACAGGTAAAGAAACTTAATTTCCTCCTTTTTGTATAAACATTTGTGTTGATATATTTTGTGTTAGAGTGTTTTGACTTATTAGGGGTGTATTTATTACCTTAGAACCTCGTTTAAAGTAGTATAAGTACAGGACAATTAATATTGATGATTTAAAAGGGTTTATTGATGATATATAAATGTTTATTTATGATATAAAATGTTGTTGTAAGGAGTAAACGGGTCTTTAAATTTGTTTTAAATAAAAATGCAAGGTTTAAAAGCATTTAGGGGAACTGGATTATAAGGAGCTCAAAATAGACCGGAATAAAATCAAACTAAGGTTGCATGTGGGGCCCATCTACTCGTATTAAATAAAATTTGGTGAAATATATTAAAATCAAGGACTTTAAAGGATAAAATGATTGAGGTGGTAACAGTTTTAGCAAACTGTCTGTAGCAAGGCGTAAATATTTTATTAATATTGGAAACTTGTTAATATGTGTAAATAAAAAGATTGTATGTTTTGCTGCATTATTTGAGTGGTAATTGCATTTGACTGTGTTTGTGAGAAAGGAAGATGCTTAGGATGGTAGGTATGCAAAAAGAAGCCGATTTCTGAACTAGCCAGGGTGAACAGAAATAAGGAGGCGATCAAATAGGAAGTGTAAGAAAAATTTTTCTATTTTTATAAAAATTTTTTTTAGAAAATTTTATGTTGGCCTAATTCGTGGGGCGAGAATTTTAAGAGCATAATCTCCGTACCACAGCAATATATATATATATATATATATATAGACACACACACACACACACACACACACACACACACATATGTATACATATATTTTTGGACATTCTACATATCTTGTTTATTATTGTGATTTGCTTATTATACTTAGTAAATTTGCTCACTGTATTTTGCTCGTACCTTCCTTATGTTCCCTAGCAAGGTCCACCCCATGTGATCTCCCTTCATGTAAGTTTGCTTCCTCCATTTTTAAATTCTACAAATTTGGTGGACAGTATGTTGCGTCACCATTATTTAGTGGTGACAGTGTGTAACAGTAAATAGTGCGGGTAGTATAGCAGCTGCTATCGCTGCCTTAGTTTATTGTACTTTAACGCCTACGCGATCATAGACTGGTTTTAAACTCGCGAGATGGCTCGAAGTGCAGTGCAACTCTAACGCTCAAGTGATCAACAAACAACCTGGATGGCGGACCACCCCGCGAACCTCGTGTGCGTTTTCAGGAGTTCCACCAGCGTTGCCTTGTGAATAAAACTCTACAATAGCAATGTGTTCAACCGCAGCAAATTATCCAGGAATACACTTAATATACTTATGTTTTTGGGTAGTTCCCACCCAAACTAACTTTGTTTTCTTGTATTACTGCCTTTGATAGTTGGTCCTTCCTATGATTTTTTACATAAATTTTTCTTTAATTCACTTTTATCCCACGCCATTTAATCACAAAACATGTATTATGACCACATTAATAATTTGTTAATTTAACTTCAAAAATTACTTGTTAAGAAGGTTTTAAATAATCAATGCAACTAAGACTATAGTCTTGAAGAAAGAAATAAACTAAATAACATCTGAACAGACTTCTCGATAACAAACGAGAAAGCGATAGCGTGTACGAAACCCCGAAGTACATAGACACACGATAAATGAAAAAATTCTTAGGCAGCTAAAGATCGACAACTCGTTCTGCAGATTAATTCTGTGGATTTATAATAGCAACAGCAGGGTGTGTTAAATACGTATACCTAGGTGCAAAGACGATTTGAAACCTGCACAACATGACTCTACATCGTTCGTAGTTTTTTATATACGCATTTAATAGTTTAACACCTAGAATTAAAAGCTACGTCATTTCAAGCTATTAATATCAGTGAGCAATTACGTAAGTCTAATAAGTGTAGTCAGAAATGTTATACTCAGGTGTTTTTATTTTTTCGCAGTGATGATAAATATAATATCCTAATTTTTATTTTTTCACTTATTTCAATTTCAATTTCATCCAGCTCTGTAAATCTGATTGTTAAATCGGATAAAAAAAAATCGACTGGTAAAACAAGGTGTCATATACCTGCACTTTTTAGCTGCAACTTCATTATTGCTTTATTTTATTTGATTGAGGTACTTTACCATAATACTACCTATAAAAAATTTATTGCAAACCAATAATTTTGATCTTCTACAGAAAGTGTCGTACCTAACATGGTTCTAATTTTGAAGAACCGTCACACCCAACACCATAGGCGGCAGAAGAGCAGTTTGGTTTAGCTCTGAACTCTACTTCAGCAGAGAGCAATAAGCAGGGTAGTATGGTTGACTTGTAAAAGATGGTATAGACTAAAAATTATTAGGTGCCACTACTCCTTTGAATTTCACACTGCAAATAACGGTACTATGGGAGGTATAAAACCCAAATTAATGGGACTATTGTGTGACCGAAATTACTCAACAGGAGACAGTTCATTTACATTTCCAATGCTCCACCCGTAGGTACTACATTGGCCAGGAGGCGAGTTTTTTGTTGCCTGGAAATTTAGAATTTTGCCGAACCCTTGCCGTTCCAGGCAAGGTAGGGATCTTTAACGTGCGTGACAACACTCCCACACGGGACCTCCATTTAACCTCTCATCCGAACGACGGCGTAATTTTTGTGAAAAATGCTCACCTGTCATTTTTCAAGCAGTCGGCCGTGTCGAGATTTGAACCCGGGACCTTGGGACCCGTAGTCTTACGCTTACTACATTGATCCACGGCGACGCCTTCAACAGGAAACAACCTGTAATAAAAACAATATTATTAATGTAAAAAAAAACACTGTTTGCATTTAAAATAAAAAAAAGCGAAATTTTTTCAGTTTGAGCTATTTTCTCTTTTTTATTAAATTCTTTAATTCAAATCTTAAATACGTATAAAAGATAAATAAAGTGTGAAAGTCTAGTTTGGACCTATATTTGTACATCAGTAACTAGTACTTTGACAACAAATAGTAGAGAGATCTTTCATAAATAATTTCTTATAAGTCAATGATGTGAAAACTCAAGCCTTTCTATTTTATAGAAACTTCTCAATGCATGCAAAACACATTTTTTTCGTTTCAGACTGATACCAGTTAGAAATTAACTAACGAGTGGGCGATGTCTGAAAGTATGTAGACTTAGCACTGTTATGTTAAACAAATAAAAGAACGTTCATAAGTACACAGATATACAAGTTAAATAGATAAAATGAACCGTTTATGCAGTTTGAAGCACTTCGGAGGTCTTCGGTAATCTTCGGAAGACTTTATGGTTGCTCGTAGAACCAAGTAGGAACTCAAATACTAAGTAAACGAATATATGCACAGTAGGAGAGGTCTAGAGGTCTACGGTGGTCTTCGGAACTCTTCGGAAGGCCTCGGGATTTTTTATTAAGGCCGAGTAAGAGCTTGAATAACGATACTTAGAAGGTATTTATAGTTTGAAAAGATCCTACGTCTTCGGCGGTCTTCGGAACTCTTCGGAGGGCTTCGTGTTTTACTTGTGAAACAACGTGAAGTTATAGAGAATTATGGTATGAACATAAGAACTATACATTGAACATATATACAATATTAAGGGGTTCAGAAGTCTTCGGTAGGCTTCGGAATTCTTCGGAAGGCCTTAGTATTTACTTGTGACGCTGAGTAGGAACTTGAATAACGATAGTTAGGAAGTATTTATAGTTTGAAGAAGTCCAGACGTCTTCTGCGGTCTTTGGGACTCTTCGGAAGGCTTCGTGTTTTATTTGTGGGACAATGTGAAGTTATAAAAAATTATGATCTGAACATAAGCACTATACATTGGACATATATACGTTATTAAGGGGTTCAGAAGTCTTCGGTAGGCTTCGGAATTCTTCGGAAGGCGTGGAGATTTACTTGTGAGGCTGAGTAAAAACTTGAATAACGATAGTTAGAAAGTATTTGTAGTTTGAAGCGGTCCAGACGTCTTCGGCGGTCTTCGGGACTCTTCGGAAGGCTTCGTATTTTACTTATGGGACAACGTGAAGTTATAAAGAGTTAATGCGGCGTGCCTCAGGTGCGGCGGCGGGCAGCGTAACTGGTCGAAATTAAGCAGGCTATGGGGAGCACTGCTTGCTGAAGTGGTTGACAGGCTATGGTGAGCACTGTTAGTTTAGCTTTTAGGCTATGATGAGCACTAAGTGTACCGAATTCTGCTGGTTTTGCAATCGTATTTATATCTTCCCTATGCAGGGTATGTTGAAAAAAAGGTTAGTGGTATGGGCATCCAATAGATTTGTTACTTTTAGGGTAGCACAAAAAATGAGTTGGAGATTTCGATTTTCTAGGCCTTTATTATATGTTCAGCACGTGTACTTTGATATAGGATAACACTATTCACATTTAACGTAACTAAATATATTTAAATAATTTAAAGTTCTTAATGTTAAATAATGACCCCAGTATTGTTCAAAAGAATGGCATATGCTTACTGTACTTAATACATACTTAAGACAGACCTGGGTTAGCTCACACTAAAAAATCTTAGTCTAGACGATTCTATTTACTATTTTAAAATTAACAAGCTTTCGAAGTATTCTCAAGAGTCATTATTATTTCATTTATGAAAATAAACAAGAATTAAGGGAATGTTCTTAAAATATTTTTTAGTTTTATAAAACATAATGCTACTTAATCGGAAGTGTTCACATATCAACAAAGCTGAGCTACAATAATTGTAAAACTAAATGCACTAATGTCTAATGTACTGTAAATCATAATTTCCTAATAATTATTAACTCAAAAATTACAACAATAAGCCGAACATTTATGTTTGTTTATTTTGCTAAATTTAAGGTAAACTATAAACAAGTCCAAATATTTTAAAGTAGATTTACTCATAAACAGCATATATGATGACATCCGCTAACGAAAATCAAAGCTCCTAATTTTATCTTACGACTCCATTGAATTTCTGTATGAAAGATCCAATTTAGGTTGATAAACAAATCACACCAACGCCATTCATATACAAACGGATGCGCTATATTAACTTCCTAAAAACATGAAACCTTAGCACGTGTGACAATAAACTGTTTTTACTAAACATTAATATCCTAAATTAGGTGCGCTAAAGCTAATGAATAAATGGTGTAGGGAAAAAGATGCAACCATGTTGAGAATGAATTAAATTACTTAACAGAACAAAGTTCTATTAGCGACCATGACCTGGTAATTTTAAGTGTCTTCTTCCAACGAAAATTCATTGTTAATGAAGCTAGAGGCAGATATCAAATGCCTCGTGTGATATCGAGGCTAGCAAAACCACACGTCTGATATGTGGTTATTAGCGCAACGTGAAATATGTGCTCGCATATCATCAACGGTGTATAGCAACGGCTTGAAGGGCAATCAATAATACTTAGAGCTTATATTGTAATGAAAGTAAACAATAATTAGGAGCTTAATATTTATAACTGGAGTAATAATGCTGAAATTAGGTGTAAACATACTGTGAGGAGGTTATACATGTCACGGAACAAACATGAAAAGGCGGAAACCACTCCTACACTAAACAACTTTTTTAAAAATCGTATTAATCCAGATGTTTATACAACTGCAGACTACTATCGAAATACAACCTATATTTCCTTACTTGCAATATAGAAAATCGGTTCAAACAAGAATTGTTGCAAATATGTTATCTACAAATATGTATTTTATTTTTACTAATAGATAAAGAATCAATTCCGCCACCGAAAGTTTAACGGTCAGATACCTCCGTTTAACAAAAATAGTGTTAAGCTCAACATTTACAGCGGATTTGAACTTATGACAAATGAAGTGAGTAGGTATGGGGGTCACTTGAGTTTGGGAAAATTTTGAAGACTGGAAAAATTCCTTTGAAGGGCGTGGACTTTTGATGTTTGCCGACATATGACGTCACAAGGTGTCCACTGTACCCAACGTTGACTCACAGCCACGACCTCCCTACCACTGAAGTCACAATCACCCCTTTCCCACCGCTGACGTCAAAGCTACACAGCTCTTGCGGAAAAAAGCTTGATTAAAGCGCGATTCGAACCCGGGCCGCCTGCATGCAAAGCAAATACTCTATCCACTAGGCCATCCTAATTACATCCGTATGTTGACCTATTTAACGACAATTGAAAAAGCTATTAGAATATACGTGTTCAATAAGATTTATATTCCATTTTTAAACTTTTAGTATAATTAAATAAATATCCGTTATATCCTTTTGTAATTATTTAATAATTTTTCTACAATAGGTTAAATTTTTGATATTGAAATAAATAAACATTATACTACTACGTATAAATGAGTTGCATCATCAACAAATAAGAGTCAACGTCCTTCCTTGGATAACTGACGAGGTTTTCAGTTCACTTCGAATGTAATATAACAGTCTCATAGAAACAGATTTAAAACCGGAACTCATCATGAGAGAAACGAAGATAATATCGCTGACGATGGAAAATGTGCAGCTTTTGGACTCCCTTAATTATTTTCCAATGGCTCTAGCCAAACTTCCTAAACTGTTTGAACTGGGAAAAAGTTTTAAGAAGGGGTATCTTCCTCACCTGTTTAACGCCGCCACAATGCAAATTATGTGGAACTTTTACCTCCTATCGAATTTTATGAGCCAGACACAATGAACGAAAATGACAGGGAAACGTTTATGAAGTGGTATCAAGGGCACAAGGATGACGGGTTTGAGATGCAGCGCGACCTAGTCGACTACTGTATTGCAGATGTGGAAATTTTGACTACGACATGCTTAAAATTCAGACAGCAAATGCTTGAAACAAGTGGCGTATGTCTATTTACAGAAGCGTGCACTATTGCTTCAACTTGTAACAAGGTATATCGACGCAATTTTCTTAAACCAAATACCATTGGGATTGCCTCTAAAGGTGGCAAAAGGTGGCGCGATAACCAGTCTAAAATAGCTATTCAATGGCTTATGTGGAAAGAAAAGCAGCGTCAAATTAACATTATGCATGTTGCAAAACAACAAGATATCATAATCCATGGTCCCAAAGTCAACGGCTTTGTTCTGAAACAAAATAGGTTTTCGAATTTCACGGTTGATACTATCATGGTTACTCCAATTGTTTCAAATACGGCAGAGACAACCCTTTACCTAAAGATCCGGACCAAACACTAAGTACAAGACGAGGAGCTACTGTGGGCTAAAATGAAGAAACTATACGAATTACGATATGATGTTATTCAGATGTGAGAGAATTACGAACATACGTTTAACACCATCCGTTGGTTGTACATATGCCATTAAACCCACGTGATGCTTTTTATGGTGGTCGTACGGGAAACACTTTTGAATACTATAAGGCTAAACTGTATGAAAAGATTAAGTACGTAGACGTCTGCTCTTTATATCCGCCGGTATGCAATTACGGAAAATTTCCCATGGGACACCCTATAATTTGCGTGGGAGAAGATTGTGAACAGCTACACTTAGAAGTAATAGAAGTACTAATCAAATGCACGATTCTTCCTCCGCAAGATCTTTATCTTCCGGTACTGCCTACAAAGATGAACGGCAAACTCATGTTCGTCTTGTGCCGTACATGTAGGAGTGAAATGAACCCGAATGACTGCACTCACGACGAACAAGGACGCGCACTCACAGGTACATGGGTGATTAATGAAGTGCTGAAGGCTAAGGAGTGTGGCTACAAGATAGCAAAAATTTATGAGGCTTGGTCTTATCAAATTAACCAATTTGACAAGATTAAAAAGATTGGCGGTGTTTTTCGAGAGATGATGGATAAGTTTTTAAAAATAAAACAACAGGCGTAAGGGCGGCCCGAAAATTGTTCAACAAAAGGCGAAAGAGATAAATACATTGATGACTTTTAGCCCACGAGGGGATACAAATTGAGTACAGTGAGATTGTACATAATCCCGGTCTACGATCTTTAGCTAAACTCATTCTTAATTCATTTTGGGCAAAACTGGGGAAAAGAGAACCAGCCAAAAACAAATATTATTAACGACACCGGAGAGTTTTTTGGAATGTTGTCGAGCTCTAGTATAATTATAAATCATGCAATGCCTGTTAACGAAGACACTGCAATTGCTAATTGGCCATATACAGAGAAGGCTCACGATATGCAAGTTACGGTAAACGTTGTCATAGCAGCATATGTAACTGCACAAGTAAGACGAATAGCTACGTTAGTTTAGATCCAAAGTAGATCAGTCAACTTAAAACTGCTAACTAAGCGGTTACCAAAATTATGCAACTGTATTTGCACCAGCAGCAGTTTCAAGTCGGCTGACCTACTTTGGTTCTAAATTAACGCAGTTATTAGTCGACCATTGACCTACATTGGGTTTATAGTCGCATAGACTTTGGGACCAAAGTATCACACTCTCAGTTGGATGACCTACTTTGAGTTCTTAGTCACGTTGCTTTTTGTCGAATGACCTACATTGGGTCCATAGTCGCATTGACTTTGGGACTAAAGTATTACACTCTTTTAGTTGAATGACTTACTTTGGGTCCATAGTCACGTTGTTTTTAGTCGATTGACCTACATTGGGTCCATAGTCACATTAACTTTGGGATCAGTTGATCTACTTTGGGTCCATTCGCATCTACTTTGACTAAAGTGCATGGCATTACGTGATTCAAAGTGACACTATACAACTGCACAACTGGAAATTATGTCAATGCGGACCAGGTCTATAATCCATTAAAATACTGTTCAGAGTTATTACGAGAATGTAAGTTATACTTCCTAGAGGCGTCTATGTACTCGGTACCGCTTGCCAAAATGTGGAGTAAGCTGTCAGACAAACTTCAAAATAGCTGTTGTTCAGTACGCATATTGGGGGAAAGCAATACGAAAAAGTTGACTGGCTTGCAAATTAAGTTGTCCAAACAAAGCAAAAGAAAGGGAAAAATTGATAAAGTATGCGCTTTCGGCTTTTAGTTTTAACTATTTACCTGTAAATTACTTGGGGATAGTAGAGGAGGAAGACATCCAAGATAAAGTAAAAATCTAACACAGGTGCTACATTATTGCAGGTAGTACTTATTTCACATAATCTGCAGCCGCATATTCTACAATCCCTAAAGGCATAATCATTCTGAATCAAGATTAGTTAATACACCTAACATTTGCCCCGAGGTTGTAAGACAACGCATAACTATTGGTAACAAACTCTATCCGTTTACGCTAAAAAGAAGTTACCCCTTTATGCGCGCCATACGCTATAAGTGGGAGAAAAAGACCGCTGTAATTAGAAGAAATGGATGCAAAAAGTCGGAAGTTGGACTATAAGGAAAATACCCTGCAATGCAAGAACAGTACAAAGATGTGTTGGACAAAGAATATCTTATTAGAGGAAATGAAAAAAAATTAAAAGATTATTTTGTGTCGGTGGACCGACTTAATTACATCTGGATTTTACGAGCTATATGCATTTGTATTTCGTAAGAAAGACTCTTTTAGTTATGTGGGTGTCCTTGCGGAAAGGGATAGTATTGAACTGGTATATTACTTAAAAGGTTTTTTTTAGAACGTATTTATATTTTAGTTAATCACGTATGAATTTCTTAATAAACTTTCTTAGTCCATCAAAAACATCCGTGCGGTGTTTTTATTCTGAATACATTTTCATATTTTTATCATTAATATTAGCTAAATATACACAATAATTAATGAATATTAATGATGTTTCGTTGTCATAATGCGCAGGTTAGGATTATTCTACATTTCAGATTAAAATGAAAACTATCCACTCTTGAATTTGCAACGTAAGATTATACGGAATGTAGGTTAAGGTTGAACAGGTAAGTAGACACTGTACTCGCTAACACAATGAATAACATAGCTGGGTTGACCATTATTATTTAATTTTTATTACCATTTTCCAAATCTTGTTATATTACATCGTAAATTAATGAACAAGAAATTAATTATTAATAAGTACTAGGTATCCATGAGACTGTTATATTACACTCGAAGTAAACTGAAAACTTCTCGTTAGTTATCCAAGGAAGAACGTTGACACTTATATGTTGATGATGCAACTCATTTATACGTAGTAGTATAATGTTTATTTATTGCAATATCAAAAATTTAACCTAATGTAAGAAAATTATTAAATAATTACTAGGGATATGGCAGATATTTATTTAATTATACTGAAAGTTTAAAATGGAATGTAAATCTTACCAAACACGTATATTCTAATAGCTTTTTCAATTGTCGTTAAATACGTCAATATACAGATGTAATTAGGATGGCTGTATCCCAGAATAAGTAAAATCGTATGTTAATTATGCGAATTTTACCCAAAAGATTTTCATATTTAAATTATAAGTAAGACGCACTTTTAAGCTAATGTTCAAAAAAGAAATTAAATTGTTTATTTGCTCCGACTGCATTACTAAGAGAGTGAATGTACTTATATCGACCAGCTCTGTGGCCTAGTTGTTAGATTACTTGCTTTGAATGCAGGCAGCCCGGGCGCGAATCGCGCTTTAGTCAACCTTATTTTCTGCAAGAGCTGTGTAGCTGTGACGTCAGCGGTGGGAAAGGGGTGACTGTGACGTTGGTAGTAGGGAGGTCATGGCTGTGAGTCAACTTTGGGTACAGCGGACACCTTCAAAGGAATTTTCCCACGGTCTTCCAAATTTTGCCAGACTTAAGTGATTCCATACCTACTGAAATGAAAGCAATTGCAATTAAGCAGAAGGTTTCAGTGACGAACTATCTGCTCTTAAACAAGGCGATAAATTATGTATCCAATCATGTATGAACCTTTAAAAATTTTGTGGAGCAGCATCAGCAGAAACGAGTTCTTCTGGACTAAGAAGACTCAAAACCTGGCTTGTGACTAATATGCACGAAAAACAGCTAAGCGGACACGTTAAGCAATGTTAAGATAAGACATTGTAATAAACCTAAAGAACATTATTGAACGTTTTTCGAAAAGTGCGATAAGATAGAACTAATGAATTTGTTGTCGAACTAGTGTTGTTTCTTATACGTTTTTTATAATTTCTTCGAAAAACATTTTTTTTAAGCAGTGGCATATTTTGTATGGGGGAAGGGAGGCTGCCGGATAACGGTTAGACGCTATTAGGCGTTACCTGTTACTTGTACATCAACAAATTATATGGGTATCCAGATGATATTATTAAATATTAAGTTTCTGTGCAATGTCGATTCCGAAATTTTATTGGTTACTGGATCCGTACCATCTAGACCGTCCCCCCCCCCCCCCATTAATACACCGATCTTGATCTAAGTAAAATGTTACACAAAATACATTCATTATCCTATGATAATATAAATTGCAGGTAATGTTTTCTGCATGAATATTTATTTATCCTACTTCTATTTAAAACTCCTTATAATTTCCAGACAATTCATAAAAACTATCGTTCAACAAGCTCGATTTCCTGCCACTTGAATGAGTGCTATTTTATAAAATTTCTCAGGTCATTACTCTATAATATGTTGCCTTATATAATCAAACAGCGGTTTAGCAACTTCACCTTACAAAATCACTACAAAGTAGTTCAATCACCTGCGGTGAATACATTTTAATTGCAGATGCAAATAAATGCACGTCTGAAAATTCGTCATACTTGATACTTCGGCGATATTTTTGAAAGCCAAATATCTACCCCATACGTGGTTCTTTTCTTTATAGATATAGACCGTGCTTTGAAAGCGGTACATTGAATACAACATCCTCTTAGCGAAAAAACTTGTAAAGTCGCGCTATTAAAATGCTTTCTGTGCTAGTACAGCATAGTTAAATTGTTCCAAAACCTCGTTGGCCCCAAAGTTTATGTTACGATATTTTGTGCAAGCACGAAACAGTAGGGTTAGTAAAGAAGCCGCCTACATCGAATACCGCAACAAAATAGGGACAGAATGGTAGAATTGAATTAGAATTCGGGATAATAATAATAATAATAATAATAATAATAGGGTTTTATTTCTTACCTTTCATGAAATATATGTGACAATTAATAATAATATAAATAAATAATATACACAGTAAGGTATGAAAACCGATGGTGATCAGATAGCTTCCTACTGAAGGAGAAAGCCCCTGCTCTACCCCACCACCGCGTTTGAATATCGCGTAGCAGAATTCACAAACCGTTTTGTTGATAACACTTTTAAGTTATGGTTGAATACTATGCAATTTTGTGAACACTGTTGTCGCAATGCAAGCTATATCTTAAGCAATTGTTTCAATTATACAATATATTCCTATTTATATAAGAAAGCACAACGTTATGATAAGCTGACTGTAGCAACATAGCCCAAATAAGTAACTAATTAAAACAAATAAAAAATAAAATATATTTTAAGGCTAGTTTTGAAGTTTGAGCCATAGCATCACATTATTTCGAAACGTACCGACCGTCATTTCTTTATAAGTGAGTGGTATTGTATTGTAAACCTTGGTTATATGATATGTAAATGAACGTTTATATAATTCCGTGCGATGTCGAGGTATACTCAAAAGGCCTCTGTGGCGTAAATTTAAATGATGTAGATCGGTACGGAAACTAATTTTGTTATAAAGATATGGAGGTGATTTTAGTTGAACAATTTTGTGAAAAAATACAGCCGCGTGCAAGAAACGTCGTTTGTCCATACTAAGCCAGTTAGTTTCCTTGAGTTTGTACGTTATGCGGTCTCGCCGTCGGATACCGTGCACCAATCTCAGACAAGAGTTTTGCATCAATTGGATCTTCCTAGCCGTTGCCACATCAATGCACGGTCCATAAAGAACATCGCAATAGTTGAAATGCGAAAGCACTAATGATTCGCATAGCATTTTCTTGATATCCTTGTTATTATCATAAATTAATTTTAAACCGCAATACGATTTGCGTAGGCAAAGATTTATGTGTTCTCTAAACCTAAAATCTTTATCCAAAACAACACCTAAATTTTTGTACGAATCCCTAATAGGAATTGCCATATTTTTAACTTTAATGCTTATTTTTGTAGAGCTGCAGTTCTATTAATATCGGAACCAAAGACTAAAACCGCCGACTTTAAGGGATTGATACTAAGTGAATGTAGTTCAGCCAACTCTGTTAACCGATTTAGATCTTCGTTGATAACATCACATGCAGTTTGAAGTAAAGACGGATTGAACGACAGATAAATTTGTGTATCATCCGCATATTGATGAAAAGAGCAGTGTTTAAGCGCAACATTGCATAAATTTATTGAATACAGTGTAAACAATAATGGCCCTAGTACGGAACCTTGGGGGACACCACGTCGGACGGAGCATAGTCGTGAACGATTACCGTCTAATACAACACATTGAAATCTATCAGTAAGGTAACTTTTAATTAAGCTTATAGCACTATTTTCAATCCCGTAATGATTCAATATAGCATAAAGTAATTTATGATCAATTGTATCAAAGGCTTTTGAAAAATCAATTAAAACTAGTACTGTAAGTTTACCGTCGTCCGTGGCTCTCAGTATGTCATCAGAAATATTAAGTAAAGCCGAAGTACAGCTAAAATTACGTCGAAAACCTGATTGATAGTCACCTAGAAGAGAATTTCTATCTAGAAATTGTCGTATTTTGAATTCCATAACTTTTTCCAAAATTTTTGACACCACTGGCAAAATGCTGATCGGCCTTAAATCTTGCAAGCTTTTTGGTTTTTTATTTTTTGCGATAGGTATAATGTTTGCAATTTTCCACGCTTGCGGAAAAATGCCCTGTATTATCGATGAATTAATTATGTGTGTAATAACGGGTATAAGAAACGGACAGCATAGCCATATGAGAACTATATTTAGGTTATCATTACCGGTTGCTTTAGTTTTGATTGAGTTAATAATTTTACCTACCTCCTCCTCAGAAACAAGCGTAAATGAAAATGTCATACTTAAATTAGATTTTTTATAGCTATACATTTTTAGTGTACTGTTTTTATTTTCCACAACTCCATTTATTGAACTAAAATATGAGTTAATATCATCCACATTTTTTAAGTGACTGGGAAAATCACAATTCTTCAGCTTGGAATATATTCCACAGCGTTGTAAATCTTTCCATAACGTTTTTGAATTACTCTTATTTAATGCATTGATGAGATAAGCTTTTTTTTCATTTCTAATCGAAAGTGTGGTTAGGTTGCGAAGTGATTTATAGTATGTCCATTGTTCTAGTTTGCGGTATTTTTTAAAACGTTTGTAGGCTGCATCCCTTATATTCATCAATAACCTCACAACATCGGTTATCTATGGAGATTTCTGTTTCCTAAATACAGACGTTTTAAGGGAGCATATATGTCAAAAAGAGTAATTAGGTTTTATTAAAGTATGTTATTTTTCATCTACGTTATTTAGGAATAAATGAATGGCCAGTCAATATTTTGCAAGGAGTTATCAAAATTTACTAAGTCAAATTGACGAAAATCTCTAAAGGTGTGTACTTTAGGCAATTGTTTATATGTACTGACTAAGAAATTGCAGAAGACAAGTTCATGATCTGAAAATCCACTCATATGTTTAGTGCCTGATTCACTAATAGTGTCAGTATCAGTTACTATTATGTGGTCTATTAGTGTATGACTATTGGATGTTATTCGTGTTGGATCTTTAATTAGTTGAGTAAATCCAAAACTATCGAGCATAGAGATATAATATGCTGATTCTGTACTATCAGGTTTTAATAAGTCGATATTAAAATCGCCTACACATATCACTTGTTCATACAAAGGCAGCATAGTACTACACACACGTTCAAAATTATCAATAAAAGTCCTATACCTATTCCTATGCGGCAAATATATTGTACCAAACGCTATCTTTTGTTTGTTGCAATTAAACTTAATCCAAAGCTGCTCATAATCGGTAACATCCGGAACATGGATTTGCCTTATCTCTAAATATGACTTTGTATACAATGCAATACCGCCTCCAAACGTTTGTCGATCCTTTCTCAATAAATTATAGCCTGGTATTTCAATTATGTTATTAATAATGTTATTGTTGAGAAATGTTTCAGTAACGGATATAAAATCATATTCATTTAATAAAACATGTTCACGAAACAAATAAAAATCATTAGTTATCGATTGCGCGTTTATGTGTGCCACAGTCAATCCATTCATAATTTTGCACCAGTAAATAGCAGTAATAAATAATAAATTGCAATGACAAATAAAAGTAGAAACTTAAATGCTAATATAGGTAATAGTAACCCCAAAAAAATAAAAATTATTATTACTTACAAAACCTACACGCCAACTAAGACAGTATTTGCAGGAAATTTCCTTTTATTTATACTACCCACACATAGCCGCATCCTGTTGCAGCAATGAGTAATTAGTTTTAATGCCACTTTTAAATCATATTTTACTAAAGAAAGCAATAAAAGTATAAGAGCTAGAACTTTAAATAAAAAACTTAAGGACATGTTCATTTAAGCAAAACAGATGTCCATTACTAGTTAAGCAGTAATGATACCAAACAATGTGTAATTATATTTATCAAAACTAATCTAACTAAAACCTCTCTATTCGTAAAGCAATAAGAAAATATTCAATGTTTAGAATTTGTTTTGAGATTCCATTAAAGAGTTCAATTCGCTTCGATTATTAATGGAATAAACTTTATTACTTATTTTAATTTTTATTACTCCATCAAGCGTCCATACACATGTGTGACCAAATTTTGCACATGCCATCTTAAAAATCTCTAATCGACTTTTGCACAAATCCTCTTTAATAATTATACCCGTATTTTTAAAATACTTACGATTGCTAATTACTAAGTACCTGTATTTGTAGCTAATAAATTTAATAATCACAGCACGAGGCTTGTTAGTAATCGCACCAATTCTATGACAGCGCTCAATGTGATCCGTGCTGATAGACACATTTGCCTTTTCCTTTGTCACCGCTATCACTTTTTCTTCCAGATTCTCGCCTGTACTTTCTTGTAGACCAAAGATACGTAAATTATTACGTCTGGAGTATTGTTGAAGCTGTTCCACTTGATTAGTAAGTGCTTCATTTTCCTGTTTTAAGATAGTCAACGAGTTGTCCATCTGTTCCTTGATGCAATATAGTTTTTCTTCCAACTTTATCCATATATTGTCTATAATTTTTCGAACAAATTTATCATCATTCATAAAGGTCGATATAGTTTCTTTTATTACATCTACTAGCTCAGATTTTTGCTCACGCGTGATAAATGGCATTTTAATTTATATGTTATTAGCTGCAACGGAGCAACTACAGAATACGTCTACACGACTCGCGAGCTCGACATGTGTGTCAATAGCTCAGAAACGTCGTAGAGTGGCGTGGGTGATATAGATGGAACACATTGAAAACCTTAGTAACAACATTTATATTACGCACATGTAGGAAAACATACAATCAAAGAATATTTGCAAACATCGAATATACATATTTGCGTAATCGTTCGTTATAACGTCAAAGCGCCAATTTGCATAAATATATATATATATATATATATATATATATATATATATATATATTTATGCAAATTGGCGCTTTGACGTTATAACGAACGATTACGCAAATATGTATATTCCAATTTAAATTTTACAGTAATTCTACCTACAATAAATAAAGTATACATAATTTTAAAATGCTGCTTTGTGAAGTGCGTCTCTTTAAAAGTTAATAAATGACGTAACATTAAATTTTTGACGTTACCATTAATTTATCTAGCAAAGTAAATAGTAGAAAGTGCTCCAACGTAAGCTTTAGGGATAACGTTCATAATTGTTCGTGTTGTAGCGTGCATTTGATAACGTATAATCTGCACTTTGGTGCGGAATAAAACATAAAAAAAGAAATGTTTTTCTTCCAAAACAGTCACCAATAAAACAAACACAAAGATACATTGTACCTGGAGCTACCTACTTTCTGGTACCGTCTCAGGAAATGCAGCTGTATTCGTCTATGGTTGGGGGCTAGAACAACCTAACTATACTGTACTAGCACAGAAAGCGCTACTTTACAACATGTTTTTTCGCTAAGAGGATGTTATATTCAATGTGTCGCTTTCAAAGCACGGTCTCTATCTATATGAAAAGAACCATGCATGTGGTTAAATATTTGGCTTTCAAAAATATCGTCGAAAAATCAGGGGTGACGAAATCTCAGACGGTAGCTGCAAAAATCTACAGCTTGCCAACAAGGAAATAACGCATTCTCAAAAGATTTTTAACACAGTACAACAATCTTATTACTTTGAACACCTGCACAGCTGCAGGATAATTATACCGCTTGATAAAGTATAAACTTGATATAGATAACAAACCAATTCCAAATGTTCATTTACTAAGCAGATGGCTAAGTGGTCTTATTTTTTTAAAAGAAAGCCGCTCATTTATGTGCAGCTGTAATTGAAATGTATCCACTGAAAGGGCTCGAATTTATTTGTAACGACTTTGTAATGTGAAGTTTGCTAAACAACTGTTTGACTTTATAAGGCAAAATGTTATAAAAATAATACTAGAGAAATTTTATAAAATAGCACTAATTTAAGTGGCAGGAAATTCAGCTTGTTGAACGATAGTTTTATGATTTGTCTAGAAATGTTAAACAGTTTTATGTTGAAGTAGGATGAATAAATATTCATGCAGAAAAAATCGCTTGCAGGTTTTTGAATGTAACATGTTCCTCCTTCAACTAACTCTATATTTCATGGGTTCGAGTACATTTGATGCTATTTAAAGTTACTTTATAAGGACGTGCATAAAGATTGCCGTAATTAATTACTTTGTTAAATTTTAGAAAATGTATTCTAATTTATTTTACTTTTCTAATAGTTTCTTTAAGTTTCATACAATTGAGCTTGAATTTAGCGATTTTGTAATGAATAGAAAACTAAACATGTTGATATGTAACACAGGAAGTTGTTGGGGTTATAATTCACAGCAATCAAATATTAATTAATGCCATGGAAATTAGTACTTTATGTGTTTTCAACATAGGTATCACACAACGACCTCAATTGATAATTAATAATTCTTTGATAATTTTTCAACACGTTTCTTCGGCAGTGTTAAAACCATGCCTAATATATATCTTGGAATTCCAAATAAAAATATTTGTGTCGCATTCAAAAATCTAATAGTCAGTTTATATTTTTGCACATAATATTCTTACTTTTATTAACTGGTCATGATAAAATCCTTACCCTAATTTTGAAACTTGGCATTGCACACGACATTACGCCATTGAAGAATAGTGAGCGTCGTAAAAAATACTAGTAGCTTAATTTTATTAGTCATTTATACATATCAACTGTCAAACAAAAAGACGTACCAAGACACCACGAAAACTACGGAACATGTAGTTTCATTTAATACATAGTCACTTGGAGAGAAAATAATTAATCAAAGGTAAGAACCAGAATAAAGAAAGGAACCCATTGCCTTTCTATTTTAAACTGCAGTTTCAATAACACCACTGTACCCCACACCGTCCCAAAAACCAACTTGTATGGGCGTCGGTATTTCATAAAAAAAATTAATTAACCCACCCATTTTCAATATCTGAAATGTACATGGTCGCCTAAATCGAACTATCAACCACCAATTCAATAAGTACCAATAACAGACATACATATAAGCATGACTCATTGTCAACGAGCACACGAACACCTAAAGTTATTTTAAAAACCTATTAATATGAATATCCTTCCGAAGTCTGTAAGAAATAAATGCATTTGAAAAGATGCCAAATAGGCGTCGAAACATGGAAGTATCACACATCAACTCCACCTGCACATCTATCTCCCTCAACTTTCCCTCCCCCAACTTCTACCATCACCTCCACCTCCATCTCCACATACACCTCCGCCTCTACCTCCAGGTCCACCACCACGTCTACCTCCACCACCACCTCCACCTCCACCTTCACCTCCACCTCCACCTCCACCTTCACCTCCACCTCCACCTCCACCTCCACCTCCACATCCACCTCCACCTCCACCTCCACCTCCACCTCAACCTCCACCTCCACCTCCACCTCCACCTCCACCTCCACCTCCACCTCCACCTCCACCTCAACCTCCACCTGCACCTCCACCTCCACCTCTACCTCCACCTCTACCTCCACCTCTACCTCCACCTCCACCTCCACCTCCACCTCCACCTCCACCTCCACCTCCACCTCCACCTCCACCTCTACCTCCACCTCCACCACCAACTACATCTCCACCCCTCCACTTCCACCCTCAATCTCTTCTTCCCCTTTCCTTACGCTCACCCCCTACCCTTTCTCTCACCATCAACCTTCACCTCCACATCTACCTCCATTTTCACCTTTACCTCCATTTTCATTTTCACCTTCACCCCACCTTCACCTTTATTTCCACATGTACCTTCACCTCCAACTTCACCTCAACCTTCACCTACACCTCCACCTTTACTTCCATTCCCAACTCCACCTCCATCTCCACTTCCACCTCCACCTCCACCTCTACCTCCACCTCCTTCTCCACCTCCACATCCACCTCCACTTCCACTTTCACCTCTACCTGTACCTCCACCTCCACCACCACCTCCACCTCCACCTCCACCTCCACCTCCACCTCCACCTCCACCTCCACCTCCACCTCCACCACCACCTCCACCTTCACCTTCACCTCCACCTCCACCTCCACCTCCACCTCCACCTCCACCTCCACCTCCATCTCCACCTCCACCTCTACCTCTACCCTCATCTCCACCTCCACCTCCACCTCCACCTCCACCTCCACCTCCACTTATACATTCATCTCTACCTTCACCTTTGCCTTACACATTCACCTCTACATCCACCTTCACTTTCACCTCCATATTCATCTCCACCTTACACTTTACAAATACACCTCCACCTAAACAAACACCTACACTTACACCTTTACATCCACCTTCATTTTCACTTTCATATCTATCTCCACTTCTACTTCACCAAATACACCTCCACCTTCACTAAAACCTGCATTTACACCTCCAACTCCACATCCACATCCACTAATACTTCCGCTCCCACCTCCACCTACGCATTTGCCTACGAGTCCGCTTCCCCTCTGCCCACGTTTCCGTAATTGCGTCCGAGTTTACCTTTATTTCTGCCTCTAGCTCCTCGCCCGTCCTGTCTTCGCTTCCGAAAACGTCTCCGCTTTTGTCTCCGATTCCGTCTCCGCATCGGTCTTCGCCCCGTCTCCGCTTCCCCTACCGCATCTGCCTCAGTCTCCGTCTACGCATAAGCATCCGTCTCCACCTCAGCCAACTTCTAAGTCTCCGCATTCGCCTCCGCCTATACATCCACTTACGTAGATCGTAACACAACGGACACCACACAAACACACACCTCAACACAAACAAACACACAAGCGCACGCATTCACGCAAGTACATACACAGAAATCAAGGAAGGACATTCAAACTAAGATTGGATAAATAAACGCAATGCGAAGCAAGACAGTTATGCTGGACCTTGGACAACTGGTCGAACAACTACAACTACACGAATTGGAAGTACTAAACCATCCAGGATACCCGCCCACCCACATCAACACGCGGGGCCCAAAACAAACATTGACGTTACACTATGCAATGACATAGAAAATGCTGATGTTCAAAACTGGCAGATGCACAACAGCAAAACTCTAAGTGATCATAACCTCACCACTTACGATATCTGCCCCTACAAGTTCAATCACAACGAGGCCTACTAAAACCCCTCAAAGTTAAATACAACCTTAAGAAGGTTGACTGGCACAAGTTGCTAGAAACCTTCCAAACACCACCGGACATAGTGGAGAACGGAGACTTACACGAATATACAAAGACCTTGACTACCACTGTACGGATACGGACAGCAATGAAACACGCTATACCAACACAATGGCTAAACAAACCACCTAGGACCGTACAATGGACCACAGAACTAAAAGACGAAAAAACAAGAAACAAGGAAGTAGTACCAAACCGCATAAACACTCGCAGAAAAAGCACACTCCTTGCAATCGACAGAAATAAAAAAAAATATATACGAAAAGGGACTTACAGACATGAAACGGAAATCATGGGAAGTCTTTGTAGAGAAACACTTAACCACGTACACCTGGGGAATACCCTATAAAATCGTAACGGGGAAAATCAAACCACCCATAGTGCACTGCACAATAATATGGGAAGACGGGAAAGAAACAACCATTTACCTAGAAACACGACATTACTTTTGGGCACATTGCTACCGGGAGACAGCATAACAGATGCTACTGAAAAACAAACACGGATGAGATACCGAGTAACAGAGTCAAACAAAACTAGAAATGGGGACAACGCACATAACCACGAAAGAAATGACCCCAATCCATTTATGGTGGAAGAAGTACAACTGGCAATAATGACGAGCAAAAACAACAAATCACATAGACCGGACAAAAGGCAGCCAGAAATATGTAAGGCGTTCTAGATCAAACTGACATCAAAGCTTACAAAACTGATGAGCAAATGTTTTCGACAAGCAACATTTCCCAACATGTGGAAACAAGCGGACGTCATCATTATTCCAAAAGGAAAAGACAAGGATACAAGACAGGCAAACTCAACCAAACCGATAATACTACTCAACACGCTGGGGAAGTCTGCGAAAGGCTCTTGTGTAAAAAGGTGCAAGAACACAGTGAAACAGTCGGCCTGCACCAAGCCCAATTTGGGTTTAAAGAAGGAAAGTCCACGGAAAGCGCTATTAATCGAGCACTCCAATGCGTGACAGAATCGAACTGGAAATACGCAATAGCCATAATGATAGACATTGAGGGTGCCTTTAATAACATCTGTTGCCCACCCTATTTATCCGCCTACTGGACAAAAACTATCCAAGCCGCATGTATCACAAACTAACGAACTACTGCATGGACAGATACATCACCTTACAAGAAAATAATTAGATAACACGACACATAACCAAAGGATGCCCGCAGGTGTCGGTGTACGGACCCATTCTCTAAGACATCGCGACCGAGAGACTCTTAGAGGAACTTGACAGCATCGAGGGAACGCTCTCGGTAGTAGCCTAAGCAGATGACGTTCTATTGATAGTGGACGGGGTTTCCAGAGCCAAACTAGAAGACAGAGCAAGCAATGCACTGCAGGTGACACAAACCCGGTGCAAATCCAACAAACTAAACACCACAATAACCAACACCCTACATGATAAGGAAGGACTACTTTATGAGGAACCCGGTCATAAAATCGACAACAAACCAATAAAACGGTCAAGAACCACTAAATACTTAGGGATAACCCGGGACAAAAAAGGCAATTCGAACAACACATCTACACGGCATGTGTTAACCCGACGAAGGCGATGCACAACATATCAAGCATTGCCAAAAATATACAAGAATATACTCAAACAGCGTGCTCGCGGCCATGGTCTCCTACGGAGCCAGCTGCTGGACACATAGAGCATTACTTGTGAAGCGCAAACAAAACACATAGAGGGGCGTTAGTACGACTTACGGAAGCATACAGAACAGTGGTCCACGACTCACTATACGTGATACTTGGAACACATTTATAACTGGAGTAATAATGCTGAAATTAGGTGTAAACATACTGTGAGGAGGTTATACATGTCACAGAACAAACATGAAAAGGCGGAAACCACTCCTACACTAAACAACTTTTTAAAAATCGTATTAATCCAGATGTTTATACAACTGCAGACTACTATCGAAATACAACCTATATTTCCTTACTTGCAATATAGAAAATCGGTTCAAACAAGAATTGTTGCAAATATGTTATCTACAAATATGTATTTTATTTTTACTAATAGATAAAGAATCAATTCCGCCACCGAAAGTTTAACGGTCAGATACCTCCGTTTAACAAAAATAGTGTTAAGCTCAACATTTACAGCGGATTTGAACTTATGACAAATGAAGTGAGTAGGTATGGGGGTCACTTGAGTTTGGGAAAATTTTGAAGACTGGAAAAATTCCTTTGAAGGGCGTGGACTTTTGATGTTTGCCGACATATGACGTCACAAGGTGTCCACTGTACCCAACGTTGACTCACAGCCACGACCTCCCTACCACTGAAGTCACAATCACCCCTTTCCCACCGCTGACGTCAAAGCTACACAGCTCTTGCGGAAAAAAGCTTGATTAAAGCGCGATTCGAACCCGGGCCGCCTGCATGCAAAGCAAGTACTCTATCCACTAGGCCATCCTAATTACATCCGTATGTTGACCTATTTAACGACAATTGAAAAAGCTATTAGAATATACGTGTTCAATAAGATTTATATTCCATTTTTAAACTTTCAGTATAATTAAATAAATATCCGTTATATCCTTTTGTAATTATTTAATAATTTTTCTACAATAGGTTAAATTTTGATATTGAAATAAATAAACATTATACTACTACGTATAAATGAGTTGCATCATCAACAAATAAGAGTCAACGTCCTTCCTTGGATAACTGACGAGGTTTTCAGTTCACTTCGAGTGTAATATAACAGTCTCATAGAAACAGATTTAAAACCGGAACTCATCATGAGAGAAACGAAGATAATATCGCTGACGATGGAAAATGTGCAGCTTTTGGACTCCCTTAATTATTTTCCAATGGCTCTAGCCAAACTTCCTAAACTGTTTGAACTGGGAAAAGTTTTAAGAAGGGTATCTTCCTCACCTGTTTAACGCCGCCACAATGCAAATTATGTGGAACTTTTACCTCCTATCGAATTTTATGAGCCAGACACAATGAACGAAAATGACAGGGAAACGTTTATGAAGTGGTATCAAGGGCACAAGGATGACGGGTTTGAGATGCAGCGCGACCTAGTCGACTACTGTATTGCAGATGTGGAAATTTTGACTACGACATGCTTAAAATTCAGACAGCAAATGCTTGAAACAAGTGGCGTATGTCTATTTACAGAAGCGTGCACTATTGCTTCAACTTGTAACAAGGTATATCGACGCAATTTTCTTAAACCAAATACCATTGGGATTGCCTCTAAAGGTGGCAAAAGGTGGCGCGATAACCAGTCTAAAATAGCTATTCAATGGCTTATGTGGAAAAAAAGCAGCGTCAAATTAACATTATGCATGTTGCAAAACAACAAGATATCATAATCCATGGTCCCAAAGTCAACGGCTTTGTTCTGAAACAAAATAGGTTTTCGAATTTCACGGTTGATACTATCATGGTTACTCCAATTGTTTCAAATACGGCAGAGACAACCCTTTACCCAAAGATCCGGACCAAACACTAAGTACAAGACGAGGAGCTACTGTGGGCTAAAATGAAGAAACTATACGAATTACGATATGATGTTATTCAGATGTGAGAGAATTACGAACATACGTTTAACACCATCCGTTGGTTGTACATATGCCATTAAACCCACGTGATGCTTTTATGGTGGTCGTACGGAAACACTTTTGAATACTATAAGGCTAAACTGTATGAAAAGATTAAGTACGTAGACGTCTGCTCTTTATATCCGCCGGTATGCAATTACGGAAAATTTCCCATGGGACACCCTATAATTTGCGTGGGAGAAGATTGTGAACAGCTACACTTAGAAGTAATAGAAGTACTAATCAAATGCACGATTCTTCCTCCGCAAGATCTTTATCTTCCGGTACTGCCTACAAAGATGAACGGCAAACTCATGTTCGTCTTGTGCCGTACATGTAGGAGTGAAATGAACCCGAATGACTGCACTCACGACGAACAAGGACGCGCACTCACAGGTACATGGGTGATTAATGAAGTGCTGAAGGCTAAGGAGTGTGGCTACAAGATAGCAAAAATTTATGAGGCTTGGTCTTATCAAATTAACCAATTTGACAAGATTAAAAAGATTGGCGGTGTTTTTCGAGAGATGATGGATAAGTTTTTAAAAATAAAACAACAGGCGTAAGGGCGGCCCGAAAATTGTTCAACAAAAGGCGAAAGAGATAAATACATTGATGACTTTTAGCCCACGAGGGGATACAAATTGAGTACAGTGAGATTGTACATAATCCCGGTCTACGATCTTTAGCTAAACTCATGCTTAATTCATTTTGGGCAAAACTGGGGAAAAAGAGAACCAGCCAAAAACAAATATTATTAACGACACCGGAGAGTTTTTTGGAATGTTGTCGAGCTCTAGTATAATTATAAATCATGCAATGCCTGTTAACGAAGACACTGCAATTGCTAATTGGCCATATAGAGAGAAGGCTCACGATGTGCAAGTTACGGTAAACGTTGTCATAGCAGCATATGTAACTGCACAAGTAAGACGAATAGCTACGTTAGTTTAGATCCAAAGTAGATCAGTCAACTTAAAACTGCTAACTAAGCGGTTACCAAAATTATGCAACTGTATTTGCACCAGCAGCAGTTTCAAGTCGGCTGACCTACTTTGGTTCTAAATTAACGCAGTTATTAGTCGACCATTGACCTACATTGGGTTTATAGTCGCATAGACTTTGGGACCAAAGTATCACACTCTCAGTTGGATGACCTACTTTGAGTTCTTAGTCACGTTGCTTTTTGTCGAATGACCTACATTGGGTCCATAGTCGCATTGACTTTGGGACTAAAGTATTACACTCTTTTAGTTGAATGACTTACTTTGGGTCCATAGTCACGTTGTTTTTAGTCGATTGACCTACATTGGGTCCATAGTCACATTAACTTTGGGACCAGTTGATCTACTTTGGGTCCATAGTCGTATAGTTTTACTACTCAATTTGAGAATCACATAATAATAGATTTTCTACGTTGTCCGAATGTACGTTTAAAGGAAACATTCGCATCTACTTTGACTAAAGTGCATGGCATTACGTGATTCAAAGTGACACTATACAACTGCACAACTGGAAATTATGTCAATGCGGACCAGGTCTATAATCCATTAAAATACTGTTCAGAGTTATTACGAGAATGTAAGTTATACTTCCTAAAGGCGTCTATGTACTCGGTACCGCTTGCCAAAATGTGGAGTAAGCTGTCAGACAAACTTCAAAATAGCTGTTGTTCAGTACGCATATTGGGGGAAAGCAATACGAAAAAGTTGACTGGCTTGCAAATTAAGTTGTCCAAACAAAGCAAAAGAAAGGGAAAAATTGATAAAGTATGCGCTATCGGCTTTTAGTTTTAACTATTTACCTGTAAATTACTTGGGGATAGTAGAGGAGGAAGACATCCAAGATAAAGTAAAAATCTAACACAGGTGCTACATTATTGCAGGTAGTACTTATTTCACATAATCTGCAGCCGCATATTCTACAATCCCTAAAGGCATAATCATTCTGAATCAAGATTAGTTAATACACCTAACATTTGCCCTGAGGTTGTAAGACAACGCATAACTATTGGTAACAAACTCTATCCGTTTACGCTAAAAGAAGTTACCCCTTTATGCGCGCCATACGCTATAAGTGGGAGAAAAAGACCGCTGTAATTAGAAGAAATGGATGCAAAAAGTCGGAAGTTGGACTATAAGGAAAATACCCTGCAATGCAAGAACAGTACAAAGATGTGTTGGACAAAGAATATCTTATTAGAGGAAATGAAAAAAAATTAAAAGATTATTTTGTGTCGGTGGACCGACTTAATTACATCTGGATTTTACGAGCTATATGCATTTGTATTTCGTAAGAAAGACTCTTTTAGTTATGTGGGTGTCCTTGCGGAAAGGGATAGTATTGAACTGGTATATTACTTAAAAGGTTTTTTAGAACGTATTTATATTTTAGTTAATCACGTATGAATTTCTTAATAAACTTTCTTAGTCCATCAAAAACATCCGTGCGGTGTTTTTATTCTGAATACATTTTCATATTTTTATCATTAATATTAGCTAAATATACACAATAATTAATGAATATTAATGATGTTTCGTTGTCATAATGCGCAGGTTAGGATTATTCTACATTTCAGATTAAAATGAAAACTATCCACTCTTGAATTTGCAACGTAAGATTATACGGAATGTAGGTTAAGGTTGAACAGGTAAGTAGACACTGTACTCGCTAACACAATGAATAACATAGCTGGGTTGACCATTATTATTTAATTTTTATTACCATTTTCCAAATCTTGTTATATTACATCGTAAATTAATGAACAAGAAATTAATTATTAATAAGTACTAGGTATCCATGAGACTGTTATATTACACTCGAAGTAAACTGAAAACTTCTCGTTAGTTATCCAAGGAAGAACGTTGACACTTATATGTTGATGATGCAACTCATTTATACGTAGTAGTATAATGTTTATTTATTGCAATATCAAAAATTTAACCTAATGTAAGAAAATTATTAAATAATTACTAGGGGATATGGCAGATATTTATTTAATTATACTGAAAGTTTAAAAATGGAATGTAAATCTTACCAAACACGTATATTCTAATAGCTTTTTCAATTGTCGTTAAATACGTCAATATACAGATGTAATTAGGATGGCTGTATCCCAGAATAAGTAAAATCGTATGTTAATTATGCGAATTTTACCCAAAAGATTTTCATATTTAAATTATAAGTAAGACGCACTTTTAAGCTAATGTTCAAAAAGAAATTAAATTGTTTATTTGCTCCGACTGCATTACTAAGAGAGTGAATGTACTTATATCGACCAGCTCTGTGGCCTAGTTGTTAGATTACTTGCTTTGAATGCAGGCAGCCCGGGCGCGAATCGCGCTTTAGTCAACCTTTTTTTCTGCAAGAGCTGTGTAGCTATGACGTCAGCGGTGGGAAAGGGGTGACTGTGACGTTGGTAGTAGGGAGGTCATGGCTGTGAGTCAACTTTGGGTACAGCGGACACCTTCAAAGGAATTTTCCCACGGTCTTCCAAATTTTGCCAGACTTAAGTGATTCCATACCTACTGAAATGAAAGCAATTGCAATTAAGCAGAAGGTTTCAGTGACGAACTATCTGCTCTTAAACAAGGCGATAAATTATGTATCCAATCATGTATGAACCTTTAAAAATTTTGTGGAGCAGCATCAGCAGAAACGAGTTCTTCTGGACTAAGAAGACTCAAAACCTGGCTTGTGACTAATATGCACGAAAAACATCTAAGCGGACACGTTAAGCAATGTTAAGATAAGACATTGTAATAAACCTAAAGAACATTATTGAACGTTTTTCGAAAAGTGCGATAAGATAGAACTAATGAATTTGTTGTCGAACTAGTGTTGTTTCTTATACGTTCTTTATAATTTCTTCAAAAAACATTTTTTTTAAGCAGTGGCATATTTTGTATGGGGGAAGGGAGGCTGCCGGATAACGGTTAGACGCTATTAGGCGTTACCTGTTACTTGTACATCAACAAATTATATGGGTATCCAGATGATATTATTAAATATTAAGTTTCTGTGCAATGTCGATTCCGAAATTTTATTGGTTACTGGATCCGTACCATCTAGACCGTCCCCCCCCCCCCCATTAATACACCGATCTTGATCTAAGTAAAATGTTACACAAAATACATTCATTATCCTATGATAATATAAATTGCAGGTAATGTTTTCTGCATGAATATTTATTTATCCTACTTCTATTTAAAACTCCTTATAATTTCCAGACAATTCATAAAAACTATCGTTCAACAAGCTCGATTTCCTGCCACTTGAATGAGTGCTATTTTATAAAATTTCTCAGGTCATTACTCTATAATATGTTGCCTTATATAATCAAACAGCGGTTTAGCAACTTCACCTTACAAAATCACTACAAAGTAGTTCAATCACCTGCGGTGAATACATTTTAATTGCAGATGCAAATAAATGCACGTCTGAAAATTCGTCATACTTGATACTTCGGCGATATTTTTGAAAGCCAAATATCTACCCCATACGTGGTTCTTTTCTTTATAAATATAGACCGTGCTTTGAAAGCGGTACATTGAATACAACATCCTCTTAGCGAAAAAACTTGTAAAGTCGCGCTATTAAAATGCTTTCTGTGCTAGTACAGCATAGTTAAATTGTTCCAAAACCTCGTTGGCCCCAAAGTTTATGTTACGATATTTTGTGCAAGCACGAAACAGTAGGGTTAGTAAAGAAACCGCCTACATCGAATACCGCAACAAAATAGGGACAGAATGGTAGAATTGAATTAGAATTCGGGATAATAATAATAATAATAATAATAATAATAATAATAGGGTTTTATTTCTTACCTTTCATGAAATATATGTGACAATTAATAATAATATAAATAAATAATATACACAGTAAGGTATGAAAACCGATGGTGATCAGATAGCTTCCTACTGAAGGAGAAAGCCCCTGCTCTACCCCACCACCGCGTTTAAATATCGCGTAGCAGAATTCACAAACCGTTTTGTTGATAACACTTTTTAAGTTATGGTTGAATACTATGCAATTTTGTGAACACTGTTGTCGCAATGCAAGCTATATCTTAAGCAATTGTTTCAATTATACAATATATTCCTATTTATATAAGAAAGCACAACGTTATGATAAGCTGACTGTAGCAACATAGCCCAAATAAGTAACTAATTAAAAACAAATAAAAAAAATAAAATATATTTTAAGGCTAGTTTTGAAGTTTGAGCCATAGCATCACATTATTTCGAAACGTACCGACCGTCATTTCTTTATAAGTGAGTGGTATTGTATTGTAAACCTTGGTTATATGATATGTAAATGAACGTTTATATAATTCCGTGCGATGTCGAGGTATACTCAAAAGACCTCTGTGGCGTAAATTTAAATGATGTAGATCGGTACGAAAACTAATTTTGTTATAAAGATATGGAGGTGATTTTAGTTGAACAATTTTGTGAAAAAATACAGCCGCGTGCAAGAAACGTCGTTTGTCCATACTAAGCCAGTTAGTTTCCTTGAGTTTGTACGTTATGCGGTCTCACCGTCGGATACCGTGCACCAATCTCAGACAAGAGTTTTGCATCAATTGGATCTTCCTAGCCGTTGCCACATCAATGCACGGTCCATAAAGAACATCGCAATAGTTGAAATGCGAAAGCACTAATGATTCGCATAGCATTTTCTTGATATCCTTGTTATTATCATAAATTAATTTTAAACCGCAATACGATTTGCGTAGGCAAAGATTTATGTGTTCTCTAAACCTAAAATCTTTATCCAAAACAACACCTAAATTTTTGTACGAATCCCTAATAGGAATTGCCATATTTTTAACTTTAATGCTTATTTTTTGTAGAGCTGCAGTTCTATTAATATCGGAACCAAAGACTAAAACCGCCGACTTTAAGGGATTGATACTAAGTGAATGTAGTTCAGCCAACTCTGTTAACCGATTTAGATCTTCGTTGATAACATCACATGCAGTTTGAAGTAAAGACGGATTGAACGACAGATAAATTTGTGTATCATCCGCATATTGATGAAAAGAGCAGTGTTTAAGCGCAACATTGCATAAATTTATTGAATACAGTGTAAACAATAATGGCCCTAGTACGGAACCTTGGGGGACACAACGTCGGACGGAGCATAGTCGTGAACGATTACCGTCTAATACAACACATTGAAATCTATCAGTAAGGTAACTTTTAATTAAGCTTATAGCACTATTTTCAATCCCGTAATGATTCAATATAGCATAAAGTAATTTATGATCAATTGTATCAAAGGCTTTTGAAAATCAATTAAAACTAGTACTGTAAGTTTACCGTCGTCCGTGGCTCTCAGTATGTCATCAGAAATATTAAGTAAAGCCGAAG
Organism: Platerodrilus igneus; assembly: GCA_036346225.1. Taxonomy (NCBI): domain Eukaryota; kingdom Metazoa; phylum Arthropoda; class Insecta; order Coleoptera; family Lycidae; genus Platerodrilus; species Platerodrilus igneus. Next base: position 117,608 of record JARFIW010001228.1, read on the forward strand.
TACAGCTAAAATTACGTCGAAAACCTGATTGATAGTCACCTAGAAGAGAATTTCTATCCAGAAATTGTCGTATTTTGAATTCCATAACTTTTTCCAAAATTTTTGACACCACTGGCAAAATGCTGATCGGCCTTAAATCTTGCAAGCTTTTGGTTTTATTTTTGCGATAGGTATAATGTTTGCAATTTTCCACGCTTGCGGAAAAATGCCCTGTATTATCGATGAATTAATTATGTGTGTAATAACGGGTATAAGAAACGGACAGCATAGCCATATGAGAACTATATTTAGGTTATCATTACCGGTTGCTTTAGTTTTGATTGAGTTAATAATTTTACCTACCTCCTCCTCAGAAACAAGCGTAAATGAAAATGTCATACTTAAATTAGATTTTTATAGCTATACATTTTAGTGTACTGTTTTATTTTCCACAACTCCATTTATTGAACTAAAATATGAGTTAATATCATCCACATTTTTTAAGTGACTGGGAAAATCACAATTCTTCAGCTTGGAATATATTCCACAGCGTTGTAAATCTTTCCATAACGTTTTTGAATTACTCTTATTTAATGCATTGATGAGATAAGCTTTTTTTTCATTTCTAATCGAAAGTGTGGTTAGGTTGCGAAGTGATTTATAGTATGTCCATTGTTCTAGTTTGCGGTATTTTTTAAAACGTTTGTAGGCTGCATCCCTTATATTCATCAATAACCTCACAACATCGGTTATCTATGGAGATTTCTGTTTCCTAAATACAGACGTTTTAAGGGGAGCATATATGTCAAAAAGAGTAATTAGGTTTTTATTAAAGTATGTTATTTTTCATCTACGTTATTTAGGGAATAAATGAATGGCCAGTCAATATTTTGCAAGGAGTTATCAAAATTTACAAAGTCAAATTGACGAAAATCTCTAAAGGTGTGTACTTTAGGCAATTGTTTATATGTACTGACTAAGAAATTGCAGAAGACAAGTTCATGATCTGAAAATCCACTCATATGTTTAGTGCCTGATTCACTAATAGTGTCAGTATCAGTTACTATTATGTGGTCTATTAGTGTATGACTATTGGATGTTATTCGTGTTGGATCTTTAATTAGTTGAGTAAATCCAAAACTATCGAGCATAGAGATATAATATGCTGATTCTGTACTATCAGGTTTTAATAAGTCGATATTAAAATCGCCTACACATATCACTTGTTCATACAAAGGCAGCATAGTACTACACACACGTTCAAAATTATCAATAAAAGTCCTATACCTATTCCTATGCCGCAAATATATTGTACCAAACGCTATCTTTTGTTTGTTGCAATTAAACTTAATCCAAAGCTGCTCATAATCGGTAACATCCGGAACATGGATTTGCCTTATCTCTAAATATGACTTTGTATACAATGCAATACCGCCTCCAAACGTTTGTCGATCCTTTCTCAATAAATTATAGCCTGGTATTTCAATTATGTTATTAATAATGTTATTGTTGAGAAATGTTTCAGTAACGGATATAAAATCATATTCATTTAATAAAACATGTTCACGAAACAAATAAAAATCATTAGTTATCGATTGCGCGTTTATGTGTGCCACAGTCAATCCATTCATAATTTTGCACCAGTAAATAGCAGTAATAAATAATAAATTGCAATGACAAATAAAAGTAGAAACTTAAATGCTAATATAGGTAATAGTAACCCCAAAAAAATAAAAATTATTATTACTTACAAAACCTACACGCCAACTAAGACAGTATTTGCAGGAAATTTCCTTTTATTTATACTACCCACACATAGCCGCATCCTGTTGCAGCAATGAGTAATTAGTTTTAATGCCACTTTTAAATCATATTTTACTAAAGAAAGCAATAAAAGTATAAGAACTAGAACTTTAAATAAAAACTTAAGGACATGTTCATTTAAGCAAAACAGATGTCCATTACTAGTTAAGCAGTAATGATACCAAACAATGTGTAATTATATTTATCAAAACTAATCTAACTAAAACCTCTCTATTCGTAAAGCAATAAGAAAATATTCAATGTTTAGAATTTGTTTTGAGATTCCATTAAAGAGTTCAATTCGCTTCGATTATTAATGGAATAAACTTTATTACTTATTTTAATTTTTATTACTCCATCAAGCGTCCATACACATGTGTGACCAAATTTTGCACATGCCATCTTAAAAATCTCTAATCGACTTTTGCACAAATCCTCTTTAATAATTATACCCGTATTTTTAAAATACTTACGATTGCTAATTACTAAGTACCTGTATTTGTAGCTAATAAATTTAATAATCACAGCACGAGGCTTGTTAGTAATCGCACCAATTCTATGACAGCGCTCAATGTGATCCGTGCTGATAGACACATTTGCCTTTTCCTTTGTCACCGCTATCACTTTTTCTTCCAGATTCTCGCCTGTACTTTCTTGTAGACCAAAGATACGTAAATTATTACGTCTGGAGTATTGTTGAAGCTGTTCCACTTGATTAGTAAGTGCTTCATTTTCCTGTTTTAAGATAGTCAACGAGTTGTCCATCTGTTCCTTGATGCAATCTAGTTTTTCTTCCAACTTTATCCATATATTGTCTATAATTTTTCGAACAAATTTATCATCATTCATAAAGGTCGATATAGTTTCTTTTATTACATCTACTAGCTCAGATTTTTGCTCACGCGTGATAAATGGCATTTTAATTTATATGTTATTAGCTGCAACGGAGCAACTACAGAATACGTCTACACGACTCGCGAGCTCGACATGTGTGTCAATAGCTCAGAAACGTCGTAGAGTGGCGTGGGTGATATAGATGGAACACATTGAAAACCTTAGTAACAACATTTATATTACGCACATGTAGGAAAACATACAATCAAAGGAATATTTGCAAACATCGAATATACATATTTGCGTAATCGTTCGTTATAACGTCAAAGCGCCAATTTGCATAAATATATATATATATATATATATATATATATATATATATAAACTGGTAAGTAAATACAAAATTTTAGAATCTAGATTCTTACTTTAATCCTTAAATATATACAACAGAAAATTGCAACATAAACTTTCAATTTAAATTTTACAGTAATTCTACCTACAATAAATAAAGTATACATAATTTTAAAATGCTGCTTTGTGAAGTGCGTCTCTTTAAAAGTTAATAAATGACGTAACATTAAATTTTTGACGTTACCATTAATTTATCTAGCAAAGTAAATAGTAGAAAGTGCTCCAACGTAAGCTTTAGGGATAACGTTCATAATTGTTCGTGTTGTAACGTGCATTTGGTAACGTATAATCTGCACTTTGGTGCGGAATAAAACATAAAAAAAGAAATGTTTTTCTTCCAAAACAGTCACCAATAAAACAAACACAAAGATACATTGTACCTGGAGCTACCTACTTTCTGGTACCGTCTCAGGAAATGCAGCTGTATTCGTCTATGGTTGGGGGCTAGAACAACCTAACTATACTGTACTAGCACAGAAAGCGCTACTTTACAACATGTTTTTTCGCTAAGAGGATGTTATATTCAATGTGTCGCTTTCAAAGCACGGTCTCTATCTATATGAAAAGAACCATGCATGTGGTTAAATATTTGGCTTTCAAAAATATCGTCGAAAAATCAGGGGTGACGAAATCTCAGACGGTAGCTGCAAAAATCTACAGCTTGCCAACAAGGAAATAGCGCATTCTCAAAAGATTTTTAACACAGTACAACAATCTTATTACTTTGAACACCTGCACAGCTGCCGGATAATTATACCGCTTGATAAAGTATAAACTTGATATAGATAACAAACCAATTCCAAATGTTCATTTACTAAGCAGATGGCTAAGTGGTCTTATTTTTTAAAAGAAAGCCGCTCATTTATGTGCAGCTGTAATTGAAATGTATCCACTGAAAGGGCTCGAATTTATTTGTAACGACTTTGTAATGTGAAGTTTGCTAAACAACTGTTTGACTTTATAAGGCAAAATGTTATAAAAATAATACTAGAGAAATTTTATAAAATAGCACTAATTTAAGTGGCAGGAAATTCAGCTTGTTGAACGATAGTTTTTATGATTTGTCTAGAAATGTTAAACAGTTTTATGTTGAAGTAGGATGAATAAATATTCATGCAGAAAAAATCGCTTGCAGGTTTTTGAATGTAACATGTTCCTCCTTCAACTAACTCTATATTTCATGGGTTCGAGTACATTTGATGCTATTTAAAGTTACTTTATAAGGACGTGCATAAAGATTGCCGTAATTAATTACTTTGTTAAATTTTAGAAAATGTATTCTAATTTATTTTACTTTTCTAATAGTTTCTTTAAGTTTCATACAATTGAGCTTGAATTTAGCGATTTTTGTAATGAATAGAAAACTAAACATGTTGATATGTAACACAGGAAGTTGTTGGGGTTATAATTCACAGCAATCAAATATTAATTAATGCCATGGAAATTAGTACTTTATGTGTTTTCAACATAGGTATCACACAACGACCTCAATTGATAATTAATAATTCTTTGATAATTTTTCAACACGTTTCTTCGGCAGTGTTAAAACCATGCCTAATATATATCTTGGAATTCCAAATAAAAATATTTGTGTCGCATTCAAAAATCTAATAGTCAGTTTATATTTTTGCACATAATATTCTTACTTTTATTAACTGGTCATGATAAAATCCTTACCCTAATTTTGAAACTTGGCATTGCACACGACATTACGCCATTGAAGAATAGTGAGCGTCGTAAAAAATACTAGTAGCTTAATTTTATTAGTCATTTATACATATCAACTGTCAAACAAAAAGACGTACCAAGACACCACGAAAACTACTGGACATGTAGTTTCATTTAATACATAGTCACTTGGAGAGAAAATAATTAATCAAAGGTAAGAACCAGAATAAAGAAAGGAACCCATTGCCTTTCTATTTTAAACTGCAGTTTCAATAACACCACTGTACCCCACACCGTCCCAAAAACCAACTTGTATGGGCGTCGGTATTTCATAAAAAAAATTAATTAACCCACCCATTTTCAATATCTGAAATTGTACATGGTCGCCTAAATCGAACTATCAACCACCAATTCAATAAGTACCAATAACAGACATACATATAAGCATGACTCATTGTCAACGAGCACACGAACACCTAAAGTTATTTTAAAAACCTATTAATATGAATATCCTTCCGAAGTCTGTAAGAAATAAATGCATTTGAAAAGATGCCAAATAGGCGTCGAAACATGGAGGTATCACACATCAACTCCACCTGCACATCTATCTCCCTCAACTTCCCCTCCCCCAACTTCTACCATCACCTCCACCTCCATCTCCACATACACCTCCGCCTCTACCTCCACGTCCACCACCACGTCTACCTCCACCACCACCTCCACCTCCACCTCCACCTTCACCTCCACCTCCACCTCCACCTCCACCTTCACCTCCACCTCCACCTCCACCTCCACCTCCACCTCCACCTCCACCTCCACCTCCACCTCCACCTCCACCTCCACCTCCACCTCCACCTCCACCTCCACCTCCACCTCCACCTCCACCTCCACCTCCACCTCCACCTCCACCTCCACCTCTACCTCCACCTCTACCTCTACCTCCACCTCCACCTCCACCTCCACCTCCACCTCCACCTCCACCTCCACCTCCACCTCTACCTCCACCACCAACTACACCTCCACCCCTCCACTTCCACCCTCAATCTCTTCTTCCCCTTTCCTTACGCTCACCCCCTACCCTTTCTCTCACCATCAACCTTCACCTCCACATCTACCTCCATTTTCACCTTTACCTCCATTTTCATTTGCACCTTCACCCCACCTTCACCTTTATTTCCACATGTACCTTCACCTCCAACTTCACCTCAACCTTCACCTACACCTCCACCTTTACTTCCATTCCCAACTCCACCTTCATCTCCACTTCCACCTCCACCTCCACCTCTACCTCCACCTCCTTCTCCACCTCCACATCCACCTCCACTTCCACTTTCACCTCTACCTGTACCTCCACCTCCACCACTCCACCTCCACCTCCACCTCCACCTCCACCTCCACCTCCACCTCCACCTCCACCTCCACCACCACCTCCACCTTCACCTTCACCTCCACCTCCACCTCCACCTCCACCTCCACCTCCACCTCCACCTCCACCTCCACCTCCACCTCCACCTCCACCTCCATCTCCACCTCCACCTCTACCTCTACCCTCATCTCCACCTAATACCTCCACCTCCACCTCCACCTACGCCTCCACTTATACATTCATCTCTACCTTCACCTTTGCCTTACACATTCACCTCTACATCCACCTTCACTTTCACCTCCATATTCATCTCCACCTTACACTTTACAAATACACCTCCACCTAAACAAACACCTACACTTACACCTTTACATCCACCTTCATTTTCACTTTCATATCTATCTCCACTTCTACTTCACCAAATACACCTCCACCTTCACTAAAACCTGCATTTACACCTCCAACTCCACATCCACATCCACTAATACTTCCGCTCCCACCTCCACCTACGCATTTGCCTACGAGTCCGCTTCCCCTCTGCCCACGTTTCCGTAATTGCGTCCGAGTTTACCTTTATTTCTGCCTCTAGCTCCTCGCCCGGCCTGTCTTCGCTTCCGAAAACGTCTCCGCTTTTGTCTCCGATTCCGTCTCCGCATCGGTCTTCGCCCCGTCTCCGCTTCCCCTACCGCATCTGCCTCAGTCTCCGTCCACGCATAAGCATCCGTCTCCACCTCAGCCAACTTCTAAGTCTCCGCATTCGCCTCCGCCTATACATCCACTTACGTAGATCGTAACACAACGGACACCACACAAACACACACCTCAACACAAACAAACACACAAGCGCACGCATTCACGCAAGTACATACACAGAAATCAAGGAAGGACATTCAAACTAAGATTGGATAAATAAACGCAATGCGAAGCAAGACAGTTATGCTGGACCTTGGACAACTGGTCGAACAACTACAACTACACGAATTGGAAGTACTAAACCATCCAGGATACCCGCCCACCCACATCAACACGCGGGGCCCAAAACAAACATTGACGTTACACTATGCAATGACATAGAAAATGCTGATGTTCAAAACTGGCAGATGCACAACAGCAAAACTCTAAGTGATCATAACCTCACCACTTACGATATCTGCCCCTACAAGTTCAATCACAACGAGGCCTACTAAAACCCCTCAAAAGTTAAATACAACCTTAAGAAGGTTGACTGGCACAAGTTGCTAGAAACCTTCCAAACACCACCGGACATAGTGGAGAACGGAGACTTACACGAATATACAAAGACCTTGACTACCACTGTACGGATACGGACAGCAATGAAACACGCTATACCAACACAATGGCTAAACAAACCACCTAGGACCGTACAATGGACCACAGAACTAAAAGACGAAAAAACAAGAAACAAGGAAGTAGTACCAAACCGCATAAACACTCGCAGAAAAAGCACACTCCTTGCAATCTACAGAAATAAAAAAAAATATATACGAAAAGGGACTTACAGACATGAAACGGAAATCATGGGAAGTCTTTGTAGAGAAACACTTAACCACGTACACCTGGGGAATACCCTATAAAATCGTAACGGGGAAAATCAAACCACCCATAGTGCACTGCACAATAATATGGGAAGACGGGAAAGAAACAACCATTTACCTAGAAACACGACATTACTTTTGGGCACATTGCTACCGGGAGACAGCATAACAGATGCTACTGAAAAACAAACACGGATGAGAAACCGAGTAACAGAGTCAAACAAAACTAGAAATGGGGACAACGCACATAACCACGAAAGAGATGACCCCAATCCATTTATGGTGGAAGAAGTACAACTGGCAATAATGACGAGCAAAAACAACAAATCACATAGACCGGACAAAAGGCAGCCAGAAATATGTAAGGCGTTCTAGATCAAACTGACATCAAAGCTTACAAAACTGATGAGCAAATGTTTTCGACAAGCAACATTTCCCAACATGTGGAAACAAGCGGACGTCATCATTATTCCAAAAGGAAAAGACAAGGATACAAGACAGGCAAACTCAACCAAACCGATAATACTACTCAACACGCTGGGGAAGTCTGCGAAAGGCTCTTGTGTAAAAAGGTGCAAGAACACAGTGAAACAGTCGGCCTGCACCAAGCCCAATTTGGGTTTAAAGAAGGAAAGTCCACGGAAAGCGCTATTAATCGAGCACTCCAATGCGTGACAGAATCGAACTGGAAATACGCAATAGCCATAATGATAGACATTGAGGGTGCCTTTAATAACATCTGTTGCCCACCCTATTTATCCGCCTACTGGACAAAAACTATCCAAGCCGCATGTATCACAAACTAACGAACTACTGCATGGACAGATACATCACCTTACAAGAAAATAATTAGATAACACGACACATAACCAAAGGATGCCCGCAGGTGTCGGTGTACGGACCCATTCTCTAAGACATCGCGACCGAGAGACTCTTAGAGGAACTTGACAGCATCGAGGGAACGCTCTCGGTAGTAGCCTAAGCAGATGACGTTCTATTGATAGTGGACGGGGTTTCCAGAGCCAAACTAGAAGACAGAGCAAGCAATGCACTGCAGGTGACACAAACCCGGTGCAAATCCAACAAACTAAACACCACAATAACCAAAACCCCTACATGATAAGGAAGGACTACTTTATGAGGAACCCGGTCATAAAAATCGACAACAAACCAATAAAACGGTCAAGAACCACTAAATACTTAGGGATAACCCGGGACAAAAAAGGCAATTCGAACAACACATCTACACGGCATGTGTTAACCCGACGAAGGCGATGCACAACATATCAAGCATTGCCAAAAATATACAAGAATATACTCAAACAGCGTGCTCGCGGCCATGGTCTCCTACGGAGCCAGCTGCTGGACACATAGAGCATTACTTGTGAAGCGCAAACAAAACACATAGAGGGGCGTTAGTACGACTTACGGAAGCATACAGAACAGTGGTCCACGACTCACTATACGTGATACTTGGAACACTACCGCTGGATCTGTATATTCGACAACGTGCAGCAATCTATTGCATAAAACACTACAACCAGAACCGACCCCAGCTGTTACGTCCAATCAGTACAACCCGCAACCACAATCAAAGAATAAAACACAAAATACTACAAGAGTGGCAAGTAGGATGGGACGAAAGCACAACCAGCAGAAGAGTACACCGGTTACTGCCAAACATCAAAGAACGGCTTGAATCCAAACATATAATGCTTTCTAACGAGACACGGGCCCTACCCGACCTACAAAAAACGGACTAAAGCTCTCGGACAAGGAAAACTGCTCCTGTGGAGCACATGGAACTACCGAGTACTTGGTTTTCGAATGCCAAGAATTACAACAAGAGCTTCATTTGCAACGGAACACACTGTAAAACCTTTCAATAGTAGAAATGTTATAAACATTTCCATATTTAAATAAAATTATGCAAGCAACACCACTTATAATGCATCAGAAATACCTTAAGGAGCCGAATGTTGGTAAGAAAAGAACAACTACAAAATGCTGCAGTAGATGCTTATTGGTTAAACAAGAACAGTTTTTGCTTATTGATCCACATTTCCTCACACATTTTACATGTAAATTCTCATAAGGAGGATCTGAGGAGGGATTTCTTCCTTGCTCCCTCCTTGCTCCCATCCTTGTCGAACACCCCAACATCAACCATTTTGATTACGTCACACACGCCTTCTTTCCACCCGCGAGATTAGATCTTTCTCCACATTTCCACCTACGAGATAAATATATCTTGTTTGGTATCAATTATTATTAGATTTTTCTCAGCTATCCGAATTTCTAGGAGTTTTTTAGATAATATCATCTCCCTTGGAGCTACCGTCACTTTAAGATTTTTTTACCAGAAACGATTTCTAACCGTCCTTATAAAATTTTTAGCCAGCGATACATTAAATTAGTATGGAATTTTACGCAGAATCCGAATCTGTAAACAGATTTAAAATCCGACCACCCCTTGCCGTTTTACACACATACTCTCTAGCGAACATACAAGAGATTATTTTTGTTTCTTTCGAGATAAATATATCTTGTGTGGTGTCAATTAATATTAGATTTTTCTGAAGAGCCCGAATCTTTAGGAATTTTTAAATTGGAGTAACCCTCGGCAAAATTGTACCCTTATACCTAAAATTAAACTTATTGAAATTTGTATAAGAGTATTGAGCGGATTCTAATTCTAGTAATTTTTTTAATCTAAGACAAATATTTAAGACGTATTTAATACCAATAGCCCGACAAACTAATTTTATTAATTAATTGGGTATAAAGTTGGTGTTTATGACTTCGAATACACACCAGAATTATTACGTACAATGTCCTAAAAACTAACTACATTAATATTCTTAACTACACTTCGTGAGACCCCTTTAATCTTTTTAATCGTGCCCCATTAAATTCGTCTTTGAATTTCACTACAACTTTTTTGTTGACAAGCGGTATATTGTATTTATTATCCGCGGAGTAGTCACTCTTTTAAGATAAATATATCTTGTTTGATATCATTTAATATTAGATTTTCCTAGGGAACCCAAATCTGTAAATGGATTTTAAATAGGACTACCCCTTACAAAGTTGAGCCTTTTAAAGGCCCAAACCTTTAATTTTTGCCCATCTATATTTAACTCCATCTTTAAAACTTTTTTTTTTGCTACCCAAGACATATACTTTAACCAACCATTTCTCAAAATCTAAAACCGCTGTGTCTAGCGAACACCACGTGGAGATAACACGTATACTCTCTCCATCAGTATAGAAGCAGGAAGGATTAGGAAGAATTGAAGGTGGGAGAAAACTTAAAAATTATAGAATCTTACAACTAATATATACAATAGATTTACAAAATCTATACAAATATAAACAACTATCTTTGACCTATGTCTTTATGTCCCCATGTGTAGGTTGATATGCTTCCGGGGATGACGTAGCGCTTGTCATCTTCGCCCGATAAATTAATTTTATTAATAAGCTGTATGTACAAATCGTGGTTTTTACTCCGGATACATACACTGGCAAGTACTCGATACCACCCAAATAAGAATTAGATACTTGGTGACTGTTAACTTCCGCAACCCTCGTAAAACAAAGAAAAAACTCGGTCAATCATCCGTCTAACTTATACTTCGACCCGCTCCGATTCTGGTAATTTCCAAACATTTGTCAAACGACAATGGTGTCAGAATTTTTAAACCTCCGAGAGAGCTATAAATCATGATCAATTACACGTTCGAGCTACCCGTAAACTAATATATTTTATAGTAACAGTGCGCTGTATAATACATGCGTACCTCTTCTCTGCACTGCTGCTATTCTTGTAGTTGGTTGAAAAAGTCAGTCGTCTTTTTTACTGCTAGGACCGCTGCAAAGCACCATTCTATACTTTCTGTATAAGTATAGTACATCGCGCACTTTTTTTGTCTGATAAATAAATTTTGCTCATGTTGGCTATCAACTTTTCGTATATTTAAACATATAATACGATCGATTAACCACTTTCGATTATTTTAACGGGAACCGTCATACATCCCGCGGCACCGTTCTTTTTGAATCCAACGATCCGATTGGCTTCCACACACTAACACCTAACGTGTCTTTCCTACAATTTGTTAAACAAAAACTACCGGCTTTGTAATGTCCGTATGTGGACGTAAGCAGATGTTTGTGAATGTGTACGGGAATATGTAACCATATACATTAATCAGTCTATGCTATTTTATTTAGTCCTAGAAAGCTACCATTTTCCTAAACCACATTAATAATTACTTTTATAGGTTTAACATTTTTACCATTCCTCAATGGCTGGTGCTGCGTACATGGAAACTTATTGTAAAGAATTTTTATTCTCCCACTCACTGTTGCGTAGTTGCATGCCTACCACTTTTGGAAATATATGCTCGTTATAGGTTGTAGGACCCTCGGTTTTAAATGATCCGAAAGGTTCTCTACTAGGCAAATACACAATGTTCAGCGGAACCCCTTTGCGTGTGGTATACGCCAACGTTACGAAACCTGCATTTCTTAGTTTGTCTATGCTATCTGCCATTTGGATAAATACGTTTTTAAAATAACCTTTAAAAGTATACGGATTTAGTACCATCCTTTTCCGCAAGGACCCCTACATAACTAAAAAAGTCTTTCTTACTAACCACAAATGCATACAGCTTGTAGAACCCGGATGTACCTACGTCAGTTTATCGGCACATTAAATGATCTTTTAATTTTTCTCATTTTCTCTTATAAGATGTTCTTTGTCTAACACATCTTCGTATTCTTCGCATATTGTCGTACTGTTTTCTATGTAGTCCAACTTTCGCCTTTTTGCTTCCATTTCCTCTAATTCCAGTTATCTTTTTTTCCCACTTACAGCGTATGCCGTGCATAATGGGGCAATTTCCTTTAGCGTAAACGGATACAATTTACTACCAATATTTACGCATTGTCGTACAACCTCTGGGCGAATGTTAGGCGTATTTATCAACTCCAATTCCGAAATGATTATTTCTGTTGGAATTGTAGAATATGGTGTTGCAGATCGTGCAAAATATGTACTACCTGCTTTAATGTAGCACTTGTGTAAGATTTTTGTTTTATCTTGGTTGTCTTCCTCCTCTACTATCTGGATATAATTTACAGGTAAATAGTTAAAACCAAAAGCCGAAAGCACATTCTTTATCAATTTTTTCTTTTCTCTGGTTTTTCGGACAACTTCATTTGCAAGCCAGTCAATTTCTTTGTGTTGCGCAAGGGCAAACGACAGAACTGACGGTAGCGCGATGATCGAAACGTGCCACGACGTCAAGTCGAGCAGATCCCCCACGATGCTACGGTTGAAGAACGCAACCACAGGTAACATCGATTATGGACTGCCAAAATAATAGAAATTCTATAAGAAGCATGAAGATTAAATTCGAGCAACTAAATCTCGGAAAAGGTAAATAAGCAACAAATAACTTGGTAAAGTTATTCGTAGAGAAAAATATCGACATTGGAACCGCACCTGTATAGTCAGGTTTTGGGGAAGGGGGATAGTTTACTGTATTAAACACGGATTGCGAACGATCGCACAGCGGAATAATTATAAAAAACGGGATGTGCGCAGAAATAATATTGAACAACTTATCGAACGAATTTTTAACGACTGCCGTAGTAAAAACAAGATAAAATACGTGCTATATAATAAGCGCATACCTCCCCCGGTAGACTCCCGACGGGAAAATCTCCAAATCGAGGACTTAATAAATCAAGTTGAAAATATTATTCGCGAAATCGACAGAAATAGAAATCTAATCATCGAGGAGAGATTTTAAATCTAAGTCGCCATTATGGGACAGCCTAATGGAAGACGATAGGGGCTCGCAGGTTGCTGATCCTTTGACGGAATAGGATCTTAGCGTGATAAACACTAATGATTCGCCTACGTTTGAGAGGCGTAGAGGCAGCAGTTTTATAGATAGTACTGCAACCTCACACGAGATGTTGGAGTTTATTTGTAATTGGGATTTGAAGTCGGACGAGGTAACGCTCTTTGAGGATTAATTCATAACATGGGATGGTGATACCAAAACAAGCGCAAACGAGCAATTAATTATCTTTCCGCGGTTCTGTAATAAAAAAGGAAATTGGGAGTGGTTTAAACAAAATTTGGGGAAAGCATCCCAGCGCTCGAAAACAAGCTATTAAACTGCCGAGAGGCAAACGAAATAGAAACACTCGCGGAAAAACTAAACGACGCGGTAGTTGACGCGTCGTACTTCATGCCGCGATAGAAAACATTTAAAGGCAGCGTACCCTGGTTGACCGGGAACTAACCACCAAGCGGTCAAAAACGCATAACCTAAGGCGCCGCTATCAACGCGCCTCCAGAGAAATAAGAGAACAACGGAGAATCCAATATAATCAAAGTAACCGCGAATATACAATTTAAAAGAAGAAACGCGAACCAATAAATTTAAAAAATTCTGTACGCGAAACTCCGAGAAGGAACCCTGGGGAACCGCACACCGCGTAATAATGGGTAAACAACAGAAAATCGCGCTCGGAATATAAAAAAAAAACAAATGGCGGATACATGAAAGGTTTTAAATCCACGGCGGAATATTTCCTAGATAAATCCTTCCCATCGGATTATCTCGAAGAGGATGGGGGGTCGCACGATTTAGTACGTCGGGAGGCTACAGAGGCGTAAGGGACAGGTGCTGATAAGGCAATCCTAGTTAACGATGTCGTAAGGGCTTTTAGGAGGAAGAACCCTAAGAAGGCACCGGCGCATGACGGAATCACTTCAGACGCAGCTCTGGAGGCGTGCCTGTTAGCCCCGTATGCCTTTGTCTTGTTGTTTAGTTTTTGTTTAGAAAAGGGCGTATTTCCGCGTTGCTGGAAAGTCCAGAACCTAAAATTTATCCCTAAACCCAAAAAGGTGGGTGCGTCAGACGCGGGCAGCTACCGTTCAATGAGTTTGCTACCGGTGCTAGGGAATGCTTTAGATCGTGTTATGACTACGCGAGTTGAACACTTAGTACGAAACAGCGGCGATTTTAATAACCGACAGTTCGGTTTTATGGAGCGAGAGTCGACTATCGACGCATTAGATTCGTTGTCGGAGAAATTAAGCAGGCGAGAAATGCAAAGAAACACTGTGTCGTTGTTGTTTTGGACGTTTCAGGAGCATTTGATGCTGCCTGGTGGCCATTAATCGTTTGCGAGTTGAAACATAGGGGTTGCCCGCGGAACTTGATGTCATTGATCAAGAGTTATTTCTCAGGACAATTGACACAGGTTGAAATTTTGGTTGAAGTTTTGTCACAAAAGGTGGAAAATGGATGCCCGCAGGGGTCATGTTCTGGTCCCACATTTTGGAAGTTGTTATACGAAAGCAACTTGAGGGTCAGGTTGTCCATGGGATGTTCAATTATCGGGTTTGCGGATGATACGCTTTTAATTGTCAGATTGCGATTAGTAATGGATTTGCGCACAAAACCAAATGAGGCACTTAATAAGTTACACGAATGGTCGCAGCGGGTAAAATTAAAATTTAACACGTCAAAATCAGAGGCGCTATATTTCGGGACGAACCGGGACAGCGATTCCCTAGATTAGAGCTAGAAGGGGAGAAAATCCCGTTCAAAGAAGCCATTACATACCTAGGCGTCAAGGTAAATGATAAATTTAATTGGAAAGCGCACGTACAGTACATAAACAGTAAGGGCAGCGAAGTATTAATAAAATGATGGCGACGGCGAAAATAAATTGGGGATTCAGGAGTGAATCGCTGAGGACGGTCTATGCCGGAGCAATAGAACCGGCGGTACTGTACGCAGCGTTTTTATCGGCGGAGGGTTGTAAAGTCAGGGAGATGCATCAATTGAGGAGCGTTCAACGTAAACCGCGGTCAAGGCGGCAAGGGCGTGCAGGACCACCTTCACGGAGGCGGTTCTGGTAATCAGCAGGACTCCCCCTATTTAACATGTTGTCGGTGAGGTTAAAGATAGGGGACCAGTAGATACAGAGAAAATGCGCGAAATTATGGAAGACATTAATATTAGCAATAGGCAAGTGGAGGAAAAAATCGCTGTGTAAGGATTAAGGCACCCGGCTGATATTAGAAGAATCGAGTTTGTTGAAGGTGATGGGGACGCGACGGGTATTAGAATTTACATGGACGGGCAAGCAGGCGTGGCGTTCGTCCTGTATAAGCGGCAAATGGAGGTGTATCGATTTCAAACCAAACTCGCGAACTAAAGCACTATCCTCCAATGCGAATTGGTAGCCATACAATGACGTAATAACCCACACAGGCAGAAATGAGTATTACATAATCAGCAAGAGCAAATCGACACTGACGGCCTAACAAATATGCACACTTCGACAGACCTCCAAGCGGACGTCTGGAGGACAGCACTTACGGCGCTCGAGTTTTGACGTTTAAGGCTGCGTTCGGTTAGGTCGCATGATGGTAACAAAGAAAATGATAGGGCGGATAAATTAGCTAAAGAGGCCGCAACGGGCGACTTTCGGGTATCACACTCGTCGATAGTGAGGTCTCTAATTAGAAGAAAGCTGCGCAAAAGTCAATCTGGCAGTGGAAGGCGAGATGGAACAACGCTGCTACGGGCAGGTTGACACACTAATGCATACCGAGTATAGTAGCAAAGAGATAAAAGCGAGTTGAAGCTTCACCATAAAATAATGCAGCTGAAAACAAGGTATGGCGCCCTAAAAACCTACTTGCAAAGATTCGATTTAACCCACAACGACCGCTGGGAATGAGAAAGAGCGCAGAAAGCGTAGAGCACGTGCTCTTCGAGGAGGCAATTCGAGGGTTAACAGGTAGGAAATTAACTATCGTAGGCCTACCATGACCAAAGAGTCAGGAAGAAGTTAAGGAAATGGCAAACCAGAAGACGTTCTGGACAGTCTTTAAAGAATTTGCGGGAAGGGTCGCGAGATTAGATGACGACAACCGCACGTAAAGGGGGTGGGGAAGGATTAGAAAGATTTTGAATTAATTTTCTGACTTGGTATGATATATGACTTATGAGCACAATATAACTAAAACCTGTTAATAAAAAAAAAGAAAACAAATTCTATTATGTACGACGAACCCTCACACCACACTAAAGCAATCACTATCTCACCCTTAAACACGCGGAATATCGGTAATATATCGAAACTTAATCCGGGCCAATAAATAATAATAAAATGAATCAAAAACCCTAACTAAATCAATTAAGTAAACAAGGAAAATAAAATAGAGTGAAACCGTGCATACCCCCAGGACTTAAAAGCGATAGTGATTGTGACCCCCCAGGATGTTTAATGCAAACCCACCAAGACTTTAACAGTGCATATTCAAGTCCCTTTAGAAGTAAGATACAAATAGATGTAGGCAGACGACCAGATTTTCGGGTACTAGAGAAATTTATATACAAGGTGTGAATAAAATTGTGGCGGCTGTACTCGCACAAGCATTGATTTGTATTAATTAGCAGATTTTGCAATAATCTTATACAAGCACGTTTTTAGTGTGACGGCGCTAGATGACATAATGCTTATTAGAGTGCACCTGATAATTTGGGGAATGTTTTTGCTAATTTATGCGCTGCTACATGCTTATGTTTATTTGGATTTTATTTATTTGTATATTTATATTTACATTTTACGTTTATTTTATATTTATTTTTGAATATTCTTTACTATTTGGTGGCTTCATTTGTTTTGTTTGACGTTCTGCCGCCTATTTTTGGTTGCAGCATGTATAGGCAGGAAGATTGTAATCATAATATAAATCATTTAGGGAATGATAGAGTAAGCTAGGAATAGATTTAGGCTGAAGATAAAATAAATTACTTAGACCAAAGATGACGACTTTGAAAATTTATAAAGCAGGTACAAATAGCTGGATTTATTATTAATACATTTGGCGTATGCTTAGAAACTTGACCCATTTTTAAAATTAGTTAGCTAGATTTGGATAGTTTTAAGACCGGTAAGCAGAGCTGGCAGCTGCTATTCGGTATTACGAATCCCTTCCTTTTCATTTTTGGTTGAGTCTTGTTGATCGGGCACACTCCAAAATCAACGCTAGGGATACCATTATTCAAATCAAACCTCAATTTTATTTTTAGTTTATACATTTTATTTAGGGCCGATTAATTTTGAAGTCAGATTTATTAGAAGCACGTTTACCTTTTCGCGTTTAATCTCAATGTAGTACCTTCGGGTGGAGCATTGGGGACGTAGCCGCAAGCAAAGCGGCTCTTATTCATATTATAATGTAGTCTACTGTAGTCTGAAACTTTTTGTCAGACGTTTTTCAGAAATTTGGGTGGGATTACAATCAGGCAATATTCTATTACACTTTGAAAACGTTTATTAACTTTATTATCAACGTCATTCTTAAAATTATTATAAATCAGTGTGATTTGTTCATTCAGGCTTTAGCTCCTCGGTACCAAGACGTTTATTTCTAAAGTTTCATAGCGGTTTCTTCGCACAGCAGCGCTATTCATCAGCATGACTAAAATTGACTTCAATAGATGTCGTCATCTTATTTTTTTATCTGTGAGAATATCTGTTTATAGCAGCAAAACAACGTACATTCTCACATTGATTTTTTCTAGCATCTGCAGCTTCTTGTAATGCTAAAAAACTTTTCAGTCATAAATTGTATAATATGTATTCATTTTTAAATATAAAATACACCTATTAGCCTATTGCACTTAATTATGTACAGAATAATTAGACTCCATTACATATTTTACCAATATAATTTATTTCATTATGGTTATTATTAAACACATTTTTGATATGTCTAAAATAAATGTCTGTCGTATATTAATTAATTTTACAGCTAGTTGGGTAAGCAGATGATATTTTTTACTCAGCTGTTTAAAAAATCATGTACACTTTTAACAACCATAATAGCTAACGAAAGAAACAGTTGGCGGCTTGTATGTATGATGTGAACATTTTTGTAGTGAACCGAACCAGATATTGTTGTCCAGTCGATGGCAGAATCTGTTAATATTGATTTACTCAATTGAGTAGGGCGACCGTAAATGGGTTAAAATTAAATCGGCATCACCTTGTACGTTACAATAATTTGATTGCGCAAATTTTCTTGCTGTAGTTCTGATCATTGCAGCTTATGTTGCAAGCTAAAACTAATTGCTAAAGTTTTTAGCACAAAGTAAATTACTTGCCTAATTTGAGAAGCTCAGCTGCTCTGGTGCTTAATTTGTTTCCAAACAATATTAGTAGGTACTCATGAACTCGTTCAGGTTTTGTGTTTCGATAATTTTAATACCATCAATTTTTTCCAGAGAAAAGCTATTTATATTCACAAAATAGACGTTTATACTTTAATTAATGGTAGTCAATTGTAACAATCAAAAAACCTAAAAGAATTGAAAGTAAAAGTTCGAGGTTAGGTATTTTGTCAGTTCTGTTTCTGTTGCATTCTTAAATCCACCATGGAGTGGTATTAAAAATTTTTGGTTAAAACTCATTAGTGACACAGTAGGGAATTAAACGATAATACAAATTGGTTTTTAATGTAAATTCAATAATACTTTTTAATACAATGTATTTTAGAGAAAGTTTTAAGTATATGTCACCATCTAATGAACATTGTTAGATTGTCAAGCGGAAAAAAGATTTATGTAATCCTAGCACTTTCCTCAAATAACATTACCCAAAAATGTTTTATGCAATGTTTGAAGGTTTTCAACAACCCCTCCTCACTACTTCCTATATCTTCAGAGACTATAAAGAGTGTAAGGCGAATGACCTACTTGCAAAACTACTTCATTCGCAGCATGATTGCATTTTATTGAACAAGTTTAATTAACCCTTTTATGTGCTTGCCCCTTAAATTGTTTTAGAAGAAGGCTTACTTTTGATACAACGAGTGGTTGGAGGGTATCATGACAAGCATGGTGATGCAAACTAAAGCTTAAACGCTAATCATTAGGGTGATGAGTATATCTCAATTGCAAAGCTTTCTGTCGACCCCGAAGCATTTAATCAGGGTGGTTTAATAAAGATGTAAAATAAAGCTATATTGGATCTCGGCGAGGGCGGCATAAGCTCAAATGCACCCAGATGTATAAATTAAAATTGCCCGCTTTGCGTTTAATGAATATATGACGACAAGAAATAATACAACCAATTAGCTATATTAGAAATTATATAATTTATCCCTATGAATTACAATAGCACAATGTAAATATAAACGAAATAAAACCTAATATAGAAATTAACTTTAAAAATTATTTTATTAGTATCCAATTTATAACAAGTACCTTGTTCTATTGCAATTAATGATAAATTTATTATACGATATTAGGATAAATTAGTTCTTGGTTACTTTTTAATTATCTTAATCGAAAAAACAATATTTTCGACTTGATATATACAGGTAATATTCATAAATTGCATATTGCTATGCATATATATGCTAAAGTTAAATCTAAATCACTGTTATGTAGGGTAATTCATAACTTTATAGAAATATTTTAACGGGTGTTTAAAAAAGGAATATAGACCGATATGCGTTAAAACGCCATTTCTTAAAACAACGCTTTAAAATTTAAACGGGTGCTTTTAGAAATATTTGTATAAATACGTGGAAAATAAAAAAGCGACGCACCACAGAAAGTGTATTTGCTAGCGACTTTATTTTTTCTAAATCAGTAAGTCACTGTACTCAAAAAATTCACGAATCACGCATAAAATATAAGGAAAGGCAATGCGTAATAAAATTCAAATTTTTCTGCACTTAAAATTCCGAAGGAGTGCGGTTTATGTAGTTCTTGAAATATATTTCCCCTGTTAATCTTAAGACGGTCTTAAAGTTGTGTAATCAATCTATTATATTAAAGACTAATTTTAGGCTAGTTTAACATCTACCCGTATACTGCTGCATTCGCATAACGATTTTTGTGTTTCTTTGGCGCACATCTGTTCATTTTAATATAAGTTTTACACTTTTATTTTTTAGCGTTTTATATCATCATCATTAGGTCTTCAGTCGTGGAACTGGTTAGACGAGTACCCTCATTGTTTCCTATTCTGAGCTAACCTACTCATTTCGATGAAATTTCCACAGTCTGTATCTTTCTCTATCTGAGTGCAATAGTCTGATCTAGGTCTACCCTTGCCTCTTTTTCCCTACCTCTACTTGCAATATATACCACACTATTCCCCAAGAACGCATTAGAACGCATCCGTTCCTTCTATTTATTCTATTTTTTTGTTTTCCACATACGCTTTTATCAATTTTCTCCTTGTTTCTGTCTGTTGTTTTAGAACATAGCCGCTGCTCGTTCATGTTAGGTACAGTTCGGTTCCCCTTCTATTGTTTACCAATATATACCCCACTTCCCCGATATTCAGTGGTATGTGAAGGGGGTTAAGCAGCTTGTGACTACAAAGATCTCCCACCACTTAGACAATTCCCGAATTGATAGTTTTCCAGTAAATCCTTTCGCACAATTAATATTAGTTGAGAATATTGAAAAACCAATAACAGTAGTTGATTATAAAAAACATCAGGTTTAAATATAGTTATGTTTTTCATCATTAGGTTTCTCATCTTGGAACTGGTTGGACGCGTACTTCCATTGATTTTTATTCTGAGTTAGCTTACACATTTCCCTGAAATTACCAGAGCCTACTTCTTTCACTATTTGTGTGCAATAGTCTATCATAAGTCTACATTTACCTCTTTTTTCCTTTCTTAGCTTCTAATATATTACGCACTATTCTCCAATGTTTTAGTATGTGGCTCATCATCCTATCTCTCCTATTATTGACTGTTTTCCACATATTTCTTTCTTTTCCTACCACTTGTAGAACCTCTTTATTCTTAACTTTGTCCATAATATCTTCTTCATACATCAGTAGCACCACATTTCAAAGGCTTCTATCTTTTTCCTGTTCGCTTCTAATACTGTCCAGTTTTTACAGCCGTACAGTACTGTGCTCCACACATATGTTTTAAGCAATCTTTTCCTTGTTTCTATGTTTGTTGTCTCTAAACACAGTAGATGCTTTTTCTTGTTAAATGTAGTACGACCTTGCGCTAATTTTTGTTTTATATCTTTTGCGCCCTTCGCATTTCGCGTTATATGGCTTCCTAAGTAACAGAAATCCTTAACCTCTTATAAGTTCTCGTTACATATATGTACTTTAGTTTTTGATATATTTTCCCCTCCTTTGCATACTGATACTATAGTTATATTTTTGTTTATTTTCGTACCGTATCTCTCTTTTAGAACTGCTTTCAATTCATTAGCAGCTTCTAACTCTTCTTAGCTAGACGCTAATACCGCTATATCATCTGCAAGCCTAAGTATATCAATCTTTTGTCCCTGCATAATAGTTCCACATGTTTTACTTCATTTGACAGTATTCATTGCTTCCTCTATGTACAAGTTAAAAATTAATGTAAATAGGACACATCCCGATCCCACCCCTTTCTTAATATTTACTTCTCTACATTCCTGATCTAATTCTATTACCACTGTTTGCTCTTTGTGTAAGCTATGTACTATCCGTCTATTCCTACAACTCATTCCAATCTTTTGGGTATTTCGAACATTTGTTTCCATTTTAGATTGTCGAATGCTTTCTCCAGATCTACAAACCTTTTCCCCTTTTTCTATTGTTTTCTCTAATATCACCATGAGATAGCTAAAGTAGCCTTCCGGGTTCCCCTGTTTCGCCTAAACCCAAATAGATCTTCTCCTAGTATTTCTTTAGCTCGTTTTTTCATTCGTTTTGGTACAATTCTAGTTAATATTTTTGACATGTGTTATGGTTCAAAAATTTTCACATTGTTATGTTATGTTAATGTCATTTGTAAATTAGTTCACTTTATACATAAGTGTATCAGAGACACTACCCAATTTAGATGCAAATGTTGTAAATATCATTTATCAATTCAACTGCATTATGGCGCTTGTAAGTAAGTCATACCGAAAGTAACATTCTATTATTGGATATTAAACTGTTCATTTAATACACCTACGTGTAATATGTAATTCGTTTTTCAATTCTTTTCAAGAGTGCAAAGTTCTTTAAAGCTTAAGACACGTTTTCGTATCATTTTTTATATTCTAGTCTAAGATACAACAAACTGGCGACGAGATAAAAAAACGAACACTACATATAAATCTGTTCAATATTGATTATTATAATGGATCCAGTTACATTATTTAAGGAGTACAATTCAAACGATGAAGATTTCGACGCCTACATGGATAGGTTTGAATGTTTTTGTACATTGAACAAAGTTACCGAAGAAAACCAAGTTTTACTTTTCATCAGCTGTGTTGGGGCGGAGACCTATAAAAGATTGTAAACCACAGCTTTTCCGAAGACACTAAAGAAAATGACTTTCAAGCAAATAAAAGAAGCGCTGGGTACGCAGCTTACACGTCAACTTATTCCGGCTGTTCAAAAACAAAAATTCAGATCGCGTAAGCAAGGCAAGGAGGAGCCTTTTGCAAATTTTCTTGCTAGCCTTAAACAACTAGCAGTTGGATGCGGTTTTGGAAGCAAAAAAAGGTTAAAGGAAGAGTTGGTAGACCAAATTATTTCGGGGATTAGGTATGGCAATACCCAAAATTATTTTCTAAGAACTCCCAATTTAACTTATGGTGAAGCAATTAATAAAGCGATAGCAGATGAAGCAGCTGAAATTAGAGTTGAACACTTCAATCAAAAAATTCAGGGAGCTAACGTTTCTAAAATTAATGTTAAGGACACTGTCAAATCATTTCCTATACGTAGTCATAAAGGAAAATCTAAAACATGGTCTAAATCGAAGGATTTGAAAAAAAAGTGCTGTTATAGATGCGGTGCACATAATCATATTGCAACCACATGTAAGTTTAT
Source organism: Platerodrilus igneus (assembly GCA_036346225.1). NCBI lineage: Eukaryota > Metazoa > Arthropoda > Insecta > Coleoptera > Lycidae > Platerodrilus > Platerodrilus igneus. The sequence continues at coordinate 141,140 of JARFIW010001228.1, forward strand.
TTCATCTGTTTGCTACAAATGTAGTAAAGTAGGACATTTGGCTAAGATATGTGGTAAATTCTAACCTACACATCATTTAGACATAAATTTAATAAGTACACCAGATGATAAATTAGAATATTCTGATTATAAAGTTAATGATGTAGCTGATATTTTTCTATTTCGGATAATACTGAACGTAATGACAAAATTATTATTAATGTTTCCATTAACGATAAAGTGGTTTCAATGGAGGTCGATACAGCAAGTACATATTCCATAATGTGTTTTGATAGTTTTAAAAATCTGAATCTCACTGTGCCGATTAATCCATCAAATGTAGTTTTAGTCATATATGATAAAACACATATACCAGTTGTTGGATACGTTAATGTTCATGTTCAGATAAATAATTAAAAAGAAATGGTTCGGTTGTTTTTAATTCAAGGAAATTTTGATACAATTATGGGGCGTGACTGGGTTTACAAATACCAATTAAATTGGCCGAGTATAAAACACGTTTCAGAGAAGAATTTTAAAAATAAGTTCAACAGTGTAGTTGAAGAATTTTTTCGATATTTTTGAAGAAAAGATGGCTTGTATACCGGATATTAAAGTGGATTTACATGTAAAATCTGCTGCAAAACCAATATTTTGTAAAGCCAGGTCAGTACCAATTGTACTAAAGAATCGAATTGAGAAAGAAGTCATGAGATTAGAAGCGCTTGGAATTATTTCTAAAGTAACACATTCAGAATGGGCAACACCCGTTATTCCGGTTATAAAAAAATGACGGAAGTATACGGCTTGTGGCTGATTATCGTATAACTTTAAATAAGCACGTCATCCTAGACGTACAACCCATTCCTACTATAGAAGGATTGCTTGCAAAAATTTCAAATCGTAGGTATTTCCCTAAATTTGATATTCGTGAAGCTTATATGCACTTTGAAGTATCAGATCAAACGACAAAATTAATGACAATAAATACATCCTTAGGATTACTCAATGTTAACCGGTTGATGTATGGCATTAGTTGTGCTCCGGCAATATGGCAAAGGACCATAGAATCGTTATTGGGTGATATTTCAGGCATACAAATTTTTTATGACGATAAAAAACTTTCATCGTCAGATGCAAACTCGCATTTGAGGAATGTGAAGTTATTTTTTCAAAGATGTAGGGAAAAAGGTATCATTTTCAAACGGGAGATGTGTAAATTTTTCTAAAAAGAAATTACATATTTGGGGTACATGCTAGATAGTCAAGGGGTTCATAGGACAAATGAGAAAATTTAAGCTGTTTTAAATGCCAAAGTTCCGTAAAATATTACTGATTTTCGATCATTCATGGGATTAGTCAACTACTATTCCCGGTTTATTCCTAATACATCTGTAATGCTACATCCCCTGTATTTGTTGCTAAAATAGAGGGAAAAGTTCCAATGGAATCAGGATGCGGATAGGGCTTTTCAAGTAGTAAAAAAAAATTTCTTCTGATTGCGTACTTACATACTATGATGTAAAAAACCACTTGTTGTGTCAACGGATGCATCTCCGTATGGCATTGGGGGAGTCATTTCCCACATACTTCCTGATAACAAAGAGAGGCATATTGCTTATGTTAGTAGAAGTTTGACGGCTACTGAAGCAAAATACCCTCAAAATGATCGTGAAGCTCTCGCTATTGTATGGGTAATTAAGCAACTCTTTTATTATTTATACGGGCGACAATTTATTGTTTACACGGACCACAAACCACTTGCTGCTATTTTTAATGCAGAATCGGGTGCACCATCGCTTAGTGCAACTCTTTTATTACACTATTGCATTTTTCTTCAGGGATTTAAATATGAAATTCGATATAGGAAACATAATCAACATTTCAATGCTGATTTTTGTTCAAGGTCCCAAGTGGGGAATTATGATAATTCTTTAGATTCCTCTGCAATTTTTCAGTTGAATCAGTTGGAAGTTTTTCCGATTATGGTGGAGGAAATAGCCAGAAAAACAAGAGCTGATCCATATTTATCTCAATTGTATGATTCCCTATTAAATAGCAACGAAAACAACGCTCAATATCAGGGGGAATGGATCGTGAAACGTTTTCAAGGTTTGGTATACCTATTACAATTGTCTCCGATAATGGAACTAGTTTCACTTCAAATGAATTTTATCAGTTCTTAAAATTCTTTGGGGTTAAACACATTTGTACTGCACCATACAATCCTAGTTCGAACGGTCAAGTAGAACGTTATGTTGTTACTCTTAAGTACGCTTTAGAAAAAACTTATGCAGAACCTGGAAATATAGAATTCAAGTTAAACAATTTTTTGTTCACTATCGAAAATCTCCGCAAACGATCACGAAATGTAGTTCTGCAAAGTTAATGTTTAACCGTGAATTAAGATCAATAATGGACCTAGTTAAACCAATAACTCTAAATGATCGTATGGAAAAAAAGCCAAATGAAATGATTAATTATTCAAACCAGATAAATAGAACTTTCGAAATAGGTTCTAAAATATGTTTTAAAAATTTCAGTTCATACCATACTAATAAATGGTTACCAGGGGTTATTGTAGGGAAATTATGGAAAGTTCTGTACATAATTAAATTTAAGAATACAACTGTTCACAGGCATATTAATCATATAATAGCCGCAACAACTAAATTGGATAATTTTGGAAAATATTGTTTTCCCGAGTTTTCGAGTGATTTGCCTACCACCTCAATCAATACACCTCAAGATGTTATTGGTGAGTCTGTCAACTTACCAAAACCAAATACTTCAACAAAAGGAATCGTTAATCCGCCATCGTCAAATTCAATAAATCATACTATTCCTAGTATTACTTCGTTCAAAAATGATGATATACAAATACAACCAACAGTAACAACGGCAAACAATCCTGAAAAGTTTGATGCTCATCCAGAAGGAAGTCGGCAAAATTCACCCAGAATAAAACGTAGAATCAGAGCACCGCAACGATATTCTCCATGGCAGAAATTTATAAATTAGAAATTGTATTAGAATAGTACATTCTTTTTTTTCTCTTCAATACTATAATTATGTTTAAATTAGCAGGGAGGTGTTATGTTATGTCATTTGTAAATTAGTTCACTTTATACATAAGTGTATCAGAGACACTACCCAATTTAGATGTCAATGTTGTAAATGTCATTTATCAATTCAATTGCATTATGGCGTTTGTAAGTAAGTCATGCCGAAAGTAACAATCTATTATTGGATATTAAACTGTTCATTTAATACACCTAGGTGTTTATATGTAATTTGTGTTTCAATTCGTTTCAAGAGTTCAAAGTTCATTAAAGTTTAAGGCTCGTCTTCGTATCATTCTTTATATTCTAATTTAAGATACAACACACATCTATCCAAGCCTCTCTTTTTTGGTAGTGACTATGATGTTACGTTTGAAATTTTTGGGTATCTCGCCTGTCTCATACATATAGATTACAAGTTGGAAGACACGTTCTGTTACTGCTTGTCCAGTAGCTTTTAGAGTTTCCGCTTGCACCCGACACCTTACTATATTTCATACCCTTTAATGCTAATTCAAATTCTTCTCTAAGTATGGGATATCCCAAGTCATCCTTTTTAATATTTGATTCCTGTTCTAATGCTGTTGGTTCCTTTCCTGCATATAAATTCCCCATATATTCTTGCCATCTAACCATTTGCTCTACATTTTCTATAATGGCCTTTCCTCCCGCGTTTCTTATATTTTTTCTATACGGTTTTATATCCCTAAAACTCATTCTAATTAGTCCTTTTATGGCTTTGTATCTCCGTTTTCTGTTCGTCTGATTTATTTTTGTCTTTCTTCTATTAAATTCAGGATATCCTTTGTTATTCATGAGTTCTTTTTTTTGTGATACCCCATAATATTTCAGGCCGTTATGTTTAAGCTAGATTTAATGTTATTCCATTCTGTGTCTACTTCTTTAGTATAAGAAATCTCTCCGCTATCTTTCAGTAATTCATTAGACTTTTTTTCAGATCTTTCGCGGATATCTTTGTCTTTTAGTTTCTCAAAGTCCAAGTGCCCTCTTCCGTTCCTTATTTTCAAATTTTTAAATTTAAAGGCGGCTTCTTCATAATTACGATGTTGTGGTCAGTGTCTTGCTTCTGGGTAACTTCTGTAGTCTTTTACTTGATTCCTAAACCATTGTCTAACAAGAATGTAATCTGTTTGATATCTTCCTATATTTCCTGGCATCTTCTACGTGTATCGTCTTCTAGCATGATGTTGAAATATTGTGCTTGTCATGATTAAATTGTTCTTGTCGCAAAATTCTACCAGGCTATTTACCATGTAATTCCTCATGCCTAAACCAAATAAACCTACACTGCGTCTTTCCTACTATCACGTACTACTGCATTAAAATCTCCCGTAGTTATTAAATTTTCATGTCCCTTTACGTATCTTAGTTTGTCTTTGATATATTTGTAAATCGCTTTTAAGTCTTCCTCACTGTAGCTAGGTGTGGACATGTATACTTGTATTATTATTGTATTTACCGGTTTAGATTCTAATCTAACCATGAGTACTCTTTCGTTCTTTTGTACGTAGTGTTCTACGCAGTGTCCGATCTTTTTTGTATAACTATCTCCACACTCGAATTTCCTTCCTCTGATCCTGTATTCTGAAGTCTCCACTCCAAAATCTTCCGCCTCTGGCCTTACATGTGATTTTCCAATGCTCCACCGGAAGGTACTACATTGGCCATGAAGTGAGTTTTTTTTACCTGGAAAATTTGGAATTTTGCCGAACCCTTGCTGTTCCAAGCAAGGTAGGGATCTTTAACGTGCGTGACAACACTCACACACGGGACCTCCATTTTACCTCTCATCCAAACGAGGGTGTATTTTTGTGAAAAATGCTCGCCTAACATTTTTCAAGCGGACCGTGTCGGGATTCGATCCCGGAACCTTGGGCGTAGTAATGACACACATACCACTACACCACGAAGCCCCCCCCGCCTCCGGCTATCGAACTTCGCTGATCCCTACTATGTCGAAGCTAACCTTGTAATACTTTGTTTAGGCAAATACGTGATGCACTTGCTGCTGTGTGGGTTGCCTGAATTTAAGTCGGAATATCGCCGCTAATATGTTCGAGTTTAAGCGCAGTTTTAGTTAAAGAGGAACATGCGCGTTAAAGTAGAGCGCAGTTGATTTTTGTTTTTAGCATGTAGCCGATAGACACGTTTTTTTAAAAGGGGGTGTGGAGCTTTTGGGGCCGTAATGTCTGGAAGAAAGCTCCATTCATGGCAATTACATTTAGCTTGGCGTTAAAATCATAGCACACAGCTGTGTTAAAACGTGGTACTAACTAATACAAGTATTTATAAAATAGTTTGTTAATTAAAATATAGCGTTGTAACTAATATTAAAGAAAGTTTTAATTTTTAGCAAACAGCTTTAGATATGTAATTTATGGATTAGAAAATCTACACGGATTTTCATTTTAATATCTATCATCATAACTCAAGATGTAATTCGTAGTTTTGCTAAACAAGCATTCGTCGATCCTGAAAAAGATGGCGAACTCTACGTGCTTTGTTAACAGGTGTTCTGTATTTTATTGTTATTACTTAATGCCGTGAAGCTTCGATGAGTACAATTCCTTTTTTTGTGATCCAGTAATCGACTTCGTAAATAAAGCACGTTTTTCCCGCCGAGACGTCCATAATGGATGTTACGGGAGCATTTTTATAAAATGCGTTACCGTAACTATAGCAATATAGTTTAATTGTTGCACATATCAAGAAATGCAGTCTGTTCTTGTGTAGAAATAGAAATTGTACTGTGAAAGAGATTGGTCGTATCTGCAATAAAAACAATGTCCTATTGGAAACGGAATAGTTCCTGATATTTGAAAATGCGATCAAGTTTGTATCCTGTTTCTGGATTCTTAATATGACATTTTATCTCGAAATAAACTACCATCCGCCCAGATATTTTATACCTAAAAGCTTAAATTGTAAATATTTGTTGTTTTCGAAAGGAGGAATAACACGACAGTCATTAAACCTTTCCCAGACTTGCGATCATAAAAATAGGAGAGACGTCTGTCGCATACATAAAAGTGACTCGCATGTTTGTTTAATTGAGCTCTCAGCAATGAAGATAAATTATTTATAAAATTGGTAGTGGTATTTATCGTCACGTTTAAAAGCTTTGAAATTTTTTAATTTTTTCCAGAATTTCTACAAACTCATCATGATTATCATCATCAGAATTATAGTTTGACGTAACCTCGACATAACTGTCTTCAACAATTAATATATTAACATGTTTTTCGCGTTTTTGACTACTTAATTGCACTGGTGTTACTATATATTGAAAGCGTTTTAGAACAAGAACAAAAACATTTACAGAAGTATTACTTTGCTTTCCAAATTTTGATATATCTGCTATAGGCATGGAGCTGACCAAATTTTTTATATTAAAATTTCTGCAAAATGCACATATGAATTTGTGTGATTAGCTTCTATACCCGTTACAGGCTTAATTATTCCTGCTAAAACGCTCCAATAAAACAGGAACGTCACTATGTCAAATAGTTAGCAAGCCACTTTATTTTGAATTGCAAGAGAAAGTGGTATGAAACAGGTCGCATGAAAAATATCATAACACTTGTTGATATTGACTTTAAGAAATAAGATTTTAGAAAATGTAAACCATGAACCGTAGGAAGCGCCATGTTTTATTTTAGCCAACCAACGTATTAAAACATTGTCTGCAGACCTGTCGTTAAAATTCTGTAGATTATCGGAACAAATTAAATATCTGGCTTGAAACCCATTTTTGTTATTTGTAAAAATCGCAAGCTAACAAAACATTAATTTTAAGGATTACCGTGTGATTTTTAAAAATCATATTTAATTTAAGTAGAATTAGTTTTTTGCACTCCTCAAGAAATACGCCAAAATCTTTATGTACAACGTTATTAATTTGAGCTGTTTGAATTCTTAATTTAAATGCAGACGTGATTGATGTCCAAACCAACCTAGGATTTGAAGGGCCCGGAGTCCGCGTTCATTTGCAGGTTTACTTAGGAACGTTATGTAGCAGTTTTTTAAATAAATTTTGAAAGAGCATTTTATATCTTTTCATATGATATAGAAGATTTTCGAGAAGGTTAAGATAATTAACCAAGAGCAAAGTTTGTTTCCAAGTCCTTAAAATTGACTCAATATTGCGGATGTGAGCCTTTAATATTCGCACTCAATTACGAAATATTTTAGTTTTAGGACACTTTTTCTGATACAGGTGTAACATTTTATTGCAACACATTGAAGCGGTCACGTCCTCGTATATTCTGTTAGTTGTCATTTTTGTATTTCAACACCAACTTTCTTTATTTTGATCCGTATAATTTCAAAAAAACGTTTGGTGTGACATCTTTGGAGGGCGAACCGCACGACCATAAAATGGCTTCTAATTCAGCATGCAGGGCCCTATTTGCATTAAAATGCGCTTAAGAATTTTGTACACAATAAGTATGTAAACAATTTTTGAATATGTAAGTTTTAATGATTTTCTAGAAAAGATATATGTCATTCTGATATAATCCTAACGGAAATATAACTCACACCATTCGTACATGCACTACAAATTGGCACAGAATTAGGAAATTTATTTGAAAACTCAAATTCTCTATGTATCAAGTCAACGTAGAAACAATCTCTGCGACTATCTTAATAAAAGAAGACGTTGCTTTAATTTTATATTGAAAACTAAAAACTATTCATATATCTAAATGCCTTAACAAATCTGAGACGTTTGCAGCAATATTAACAACTGCTTCCCGGTCGTAATTACATATCTCAAACGCATCTTCTTCCATGCATTCCACGTCAGTAAAACAAAACACTATTCTGTTAGATCTACAGTATTTTAAATACATTATATGGCCATCCAAATAGAACTGCGTGCTAAACAAAACAACGTTCCCCAATCAGAAAACCATCACTATATTTAGATTCTTTGGTTCCTCCGGTAACATTTTGCATGCAGTCCTATAAAAATTACTAAGATTATCTGCAATTAGCAAATCCCTATTGTAAAGATACTAGCCCTAATTTTATACATTCTAATATAATCGAGTCCTAAATGATCCACCTTTATTTTTTTATTATCATAACCAGCATCAATACTCATATTGCGATTAAAATATCAAAATTATAGAAAGGGAGTGAAAAATATTAAATTATGAAAATTATAAAAATTATTACCAAGTAGGGGGATGAGACAAGCTTATTCCTTATTCCTTCTCCTTAGGATATAGGAACTGCTGATGGTAATGATGACAACGATAATGATGATGTAGACGCCATTTCTTGCTCCGTGTGGACGCTTTTCTCTTTCTTCATGCAGCAAAATGCAATACTTGCCGCTGGATGCAGTTTACCTGTAAAATAAACAAATTCCATATTAGTTTTTAAATAAAAAATCAATACTAACCAACATTTTTAGATTGACGATAGTAGTATCAGTATGAGGCACCTCTGCAACGATGTTGAAATACTTTTCAAAATTATTTAGTTCATTGATTAAAGATATAGCAGTTGCTAAGTTAACCTTATTCTGATTTTGTTTAGGCACTTTTATGTATTAATTATAAACAACGCTATAATTAAAGGTTTAAGTAAGGATGCAATTAAGAATATTGTCGCTGTTAAGTAGTAAGCGATAACAATGAACCTTTACGTAATCATTATTTAATTTCAAATTTCAAATTTTCATTAACGAGCCTTTCTGAGATTGTGCGTAGAACACACCAACACTCATATAAATTCGTTAAAATTCAAGCATTGATTGTAAGCATGAGTTTAAATATCTCTTTACAGTAACGGCTATGTTAAATTCTATTTTTGAAGTAAATCTATATGAAAAGATAAAACAGGTAATGATCTAAGTTTTGTAATTGGAAAAGGGACTGACGTTTATGTATTTCTTTATCTTGCATTACCAAAAATGCAGACAGCCAGGTGTAAAAAGTGAAAGTGGTTGATCCTCAGCTTCTTGCGCCAACCCTTGCACGTTGTGATAAAGGTAGCACAAAACAGAAGTTTTAAGCTTTAAAATGATTTCCTTTAGATACATTTGTATCAGGAATACTACTTTTGTTTGTAAACAATCTATTGTTTATTCACTGAATACATGCGGCTAATTGAAGAACCACTGGATTTCTTTTAATGATTAATTTTATATAAAATACACCCCTGTCGTTCGTAGTGTAGGCAGGACTAGCACGATCCCCGCAAGGCACACTCTATATACAATTAGCGATTAGAATTAGTTGCTCAATTTTTTCGTTGTTCAGTAAATAAGATAACGACGAGTTTAGTAGAACATATAATTAATTAACAATATACAATATAAAGGATTCGTCCTGGCAATACCACGCGAAATCAGCCGAGACTGCCTAAAGCAAAGCGTAACACTCAAACCTTTGCGTTGTTTCGACTGACATCGCAGGTTTTAGCAGCATTCGACACGCAGGACATTCGGCTCAACTGTCTTTTCCGTAGCTAAAAATTATAATAATAAACAATAAGTAAGTTAAATGAGCCTTAAGTTAATATCAAGCAATAAAAATTAATAGCAAGTGATTCAATATTAGCAAGGGTAGTCGATGCCGACGAGTTTCGCCCTTAGGCAGGAGCAGCAAGGTTTTAATATTTAATATTGTTACATTATGGGAAGTACAACATCACCTACCTCACAGTTTGTGCCTGCGTGTTATTGAGCCCGATCTTTTTTGTGATAACTGTTGTTAGAGCCTGCGCTATCAAGTGAAACAACACGAAGGCACATACTATAAACTAGGTGATGCTGTACTTCTCATAAAGCGGCATCCATTCTAATCTGTATAAGAATAATGCATTATTCTTCTATTCTAATGTTTTCATGCAAAATTTGTCCTGCCCTGATTTAATGAGACTCCAATAAGAGCAAAACACGCCGACAGGATGTGCTTGTGGCTAATATTGAGTCACTTTTCTTTAAATTTTCTTGGTAGGTATTAATTCAACACTCATTTAACTTACTTATTGTTTATAATTAAATTTTTTTTTGCTATGGAAAAGTGCAATTGGCAGGTAATTTTTCGTGCTGTTGATAAAAACCTGCTATGTCAAGTGAAACAACACAAAAGCACAGACTGAGCAAGGTGGTGCCATATTTCCCATGATGTGTCTAGGTTAAATGTTTTTACTTTGCTACACCTGTACTGAGGAACCCCGATAAAGATGAAACGCGTAAACAGAAGGCCTTTGTAGCTAATATCGAGTCACCATTAAATTTTTTAGTTTGGTATTAATTTAAGACATTAAAGTTACTTATTGGTAATAATTATAATTTTTGGCTGTGGAGAAGAGCAGTTGAGCCGGATTTACTCCATGCCAACTATTGGTAAAACCTGAGATGTCTGGTGATATAACACGAAGAGGCAAACTGTGAGCAAGGCGATGCTGTACTTCCCATAATGTTTATAGTTTAGATGTTACAACCTTTTTTATTTCTGTTCTGATGAGTTCCAATAAGGTCGAAACAAGTCCTACATGCACATGCCCCTGTAACCAGCATAAAGTCGATTGTCATTAATTTGCTAAATTCATATGTGTGTGTGAGTGCGTGCATGCGCGAGCGTGCATACGCGCTTTCGTGCGTGCGTGCGTGCATGCATGCGCGTGTGTGTGTCATGGTGCTAAATTTTTCGAAAGGAAATACAGTTTGATTTCAATTTAAATTTAGTTACTTCTTGACCATGAAGTTGCACAATTCCTAACCGATGACAAAAATACTGGTTTTTGTTGGAGTAGGGAAAGAGGAAAGCAGTAGGGAAAGACAAAGTTGATCTTTAAATAAATTTTTAAAAATAGACAATGGAAACCTGTATAGTAGTACGAGGATGAGTCCTATAAACCCAGTAATCAATCACCGACTTCTTTTATCGGAATTAACAATGACGTTGTTGCTTGCCGAGAAGGTGTCTTTGATATTAGTCTTTTTGAAGTTGAACCGGATTCAGCTAAATAAAATGGTACTATGTGTGACCGTGACGAACTTGGAATTGTTGGTTAAGGTTTAGTGTTGCACATACAGGTGGGCCCCTACAAAAACTTTCCTACTACCATTTCCTGCTCGAATAATCATACCGTAAATATATTGATCAAACTTGGATTGTATACTTAACTTAAAACGGAGTATACTCTAACTGCTGCAAACTCATTGTTGCTACAACAGCTTTAATTAATACCGATGGCTTTAGTAATTGGTCGCATGGGACCAAGTACATAAGTGAACACCAGAATTCCAATTTTGCTTATTTCCTACTAGCAATAGTCCTAATTAATATCCAGAATGAAATCTGGATTAACTATTTATTCCACACAATCAATATAATTAGATGCAGAAGTTGGTTACTGGTGAAATATATTAAAATGTTGAATTACAATTGCGGAGTTTCTAGAAAGGCAATGATTCTTATTTTTAAGCACATTATATCAATTGTATCAACATAACATGAACAATTCTTAAAGCTGTTGAATTAGCAGCAAAGTTTGGTAAAATTGTGTACGAGCATCTAATAAGAAATATAAGAATATTGTCACTGGGTTATTATTTTGGCAAAAATATTATATATGATTTAATCTTTTACGTTTCTACGTAAATAAAGCATCGTATTCTTTTTGCACTTCATAGAGCAAAATACTATAAAAAATAATGCAGACCATAAAGTTAATATAAACAGTTCAATAAATGACGATTATTGTTAACAATTTTAACATGCATTCAAACCTTTAAACATTTTACTCGTTGTACTTTTCAAAAAGAGTCCCAACGATGGTATTATCTAAAAAAATTTTATTAAAACTGTCAGGCTTAATTACTTCAATGAAAAATATAATGAGACATGACCTTGAAAGCGGCGCGAATCGGAAAAGTAAACATTTGTGAATGCAGCAACGAATATTGACGTTGAAGTTAAGTGCGATTTCTGTTTCACGTCCAACCCACTCTCACAATTTAGTTAAGAAGATTGCTATAGTTTCTAAAAAGCTATACGTGTTCTGATTTGGCTTGTACTTATCTCTATAGCAAAGAAACGCCTTACAACCCTTACACTAAAATCTCCGATTACAACGCTTTGGGAAGGTTGCTTTGAAAAAATGTATGTCAAAGTAAAATTACCTAAATAACTTTTTAGAAGCTTGGGTGGATATATCGGGTAAAGAATCAGTAGATATCTCTGCTGTAACGAGCACATTTTGTGTTACACTACTTTAATAATTTTACATTTTTATGCTCGAAGTATTGTGAAGAACATTAATTTTGTGAGTACTACGCTACACAGTAATTAGCTACAACCGAAACACCATTATCTATCGTATTGCTGTGCCTGCGAATTACGAGAACATATGAAGCAATTCAGCACGCTTTTACAGATGTCAGAACCACAGAGCAGGAGCAAACAATATACAGACTGAAATTGGATATGCACGTATGGTCTTTAAGAATAAAGCACAAGAGGAAACAGCTAGACTATGAAGCGTAGATAAACCTATTATAGAACAGTACACTTAATTCAAAATTAACTGTAAGTTTTTTGTACGGATGTCTATAAATTTCGCAGAAAGCAACTACAGCAACGCAGTTTACATTTTGCGCTTTTATACAACATCAATAAAATTGTAGATATTGCAACTAAGGACCTGCTTTAAAAAATGCTGTAAATTATCGAAATAGTAAAAATATTGACGGAATAATATCAATTGATGAATTAACGATATTCTCAGATTATATCGATAATTACCTAGCTTGCCATATTAAAGTCTTGAAATCTGTTTTTAAGAATCTTATTCCAAAAGTAGCTACCGCATTGAAAATTATATAAGTAGAGGAAAATCAAGAATCCGGCCGCCACATTTCCTCCCAAATCCCACATTTCCTCCCACATTTACATGTAAATCCCCATAAGGAGGAAATGTGGTGGATGGACTCCCGCCTTGCTCTCCGCCTTGCTCGACCCCCCAACCATTTTGATTACGTCACACCCGCATTCCTTCCATCCGCGAGATAAATCTTTTTCCACACTTCCACCCACGAGATAAACCTATATTGTTTGGTATCAATTAATATTAGAATTTTTTCAGCTACCCGAATCTTTCGAAATTTTTTAGTTAGCATCACCCTCCAGGGAGCTACCCCAATTTTAAGATTTCTTACCTGTTGCGATTTCCGACCGTCCTTAAACATTTTTTTAGTCTTGCGATACATTAAATTAGTCTAGAATTTTATACAGAATTCGAATCTGCAAACAGATTTGAAATCGGACCACGCCCTGCAAAGTTATACTTTTAAAATCTTAAACCTCTAGATTTTGCTCTTTGCTCTATAAGCAAAACTAACAAATAGTTTTCTTCGTCTAACCAATGCATCTTTCAAGATAAACCTATATTGTTTGGTATCAATTAATATTATAATTTTCTCAGCTACCCGAATCTTTAGGAATTTTCTAGATAGATCCATTCCCCAGGGAGCTACCCTCATTTTAATATTTTTTACCGCTAACATTCTGAACCGAATAGTTTTCTTTGTCTAGCCATTTTCATCTTTCGAGATAAACCTATCTTGTTTGGTATCAATTAATATTAGAATTTTCTCAGCTACCCGAATTTCTAGGAATTTTTAGATAGCTCCATCCCCCAGGGAGCTACCCCAATTTTAAGATTTTTTACCTGTAGCCAGTTTTGAGCGTTCTTATAAATATTTTAGCTATGTGACACATCTTACTAGTCCAGAATTTTACACAGAATTCGAATCTGCAAACAGATTTAAAATAGAACTACTTCTTACAAATAAGATTAAATAAAAACCCTTAACCACAAAAATATTTAAATTACTAAATACGTATTTCGACCACTATGTGGCTAATATCAGTAAAAAACCTGTAATTTAAAAAAAAAGGCTGTTGTTCTGGAACACTTCAGAGGATATTCTCCTCACCACTTAGGCTGAAGTGAACCTTCCCAACCTATAATTTACTATATTGTTGCTTTAAACACTATCGAGGATATTCTCCTCACCCGCAGGCTGGTGTTCTCAACAACAAACAAGTGAATTCACAATTCACTTGTTTGTTGTTGAGAACCACCTGAGTGAAATATCCTGATAGTGTTAAGCAACAATATATAAATTATAGGTTGAAGCACTTCAGCAGTGAGAGAATATCTTCTGAAGTGTTCCAGAACACTTTTTTTTTTAAATTACAGGTTTTCTACTGATGATGGCCACATAGTGGTCGAAATACGTATTTAGTAATTTAAATATTTTTGTGGTTAAGGGTTTTTATTTAATCTTATTTAAATCGTGCCACAGTGTTCCTATAGATTATTACTTCTTACAAAGTTACACTTTAAAGTCCGGAACCTCTAAATTTTGCTCTTTGCTCTATAAGCAAAACTAACAAATAGTTTTCTTTGTCTAACCAATGCATCTTTCGAGATAAACCTATCTTGTTTGGTATCAATTAATATTAGAATTTTCTCAGCTACCCAAATCTCTAGGAATTTTTTGGATTGCACCATCCCCAAGGGAGCTACCCCAATTTTAAAATTTCTTACCTGCAACGACTTTTAAGCGTTCTTATAAATTTTTTTATACATGCGATACATCTTGTTAGTCTAGAATTTTACGCAGAATTCGAATCTGTAAACAGATTTAATATCTCACTACGCCCTGCAAAGTTATACCCTTTTAAAGTCCGGAGCCTCTAAATTTTTGCTCGTATATATTTAACTCCATTTTTAAAACCTTTTTCGCTACCCAAGACATATTCTTTAACCAATACAAAGAAATAAGCACGCAAAAGTTTAATAATTTATTTTATCCAATTTACAGTTTAATAAACTAATCATTCCAATGTAATGTGTTTTAAATATGTAAATGGGAAGGTCGACTTTTGGCGTAATCATCGCTCTGAATTACATGTGAAAGCTGTATATAATTTCTTTTTAAAAGTATATATCTTCTCCAAACAAATGCGGTTATTACAATAGGAAAGTACGCTAAATGCAAGTCAATTAATAGCAATTTAATATTGCTTACTGACCTACCTTAATTAGTTTGCTGTGCTATTAGGAATGATGTACTTTTTGTCCTCGCCCGACAAACTTATTTTATTAATAAGCTGTGTATAAAGTTGGTGTTTACATGGTTTCGTTTAAGACCTTGTACATATTTTCCGGATTACTAGAAGACGTTATGATTTAAAATAGGACCACGCCCTGTATATAATTTCTTTTCTTGCACTTTCTATTAATTATGTTTGTGCATTAGAAATTGATGAATAATTGCAGGATACAAATTTTAAATAAACACTTTACTAAGGGAACACCAAACTTGTTGTATACAGAATACTTACTAATAAAGCAATTTAATTTTAAATAACTTCTACGCCATATTTTTCGAAAATGGCATGCTTGAATATTTTCTTTGGAAACAATCGAAGATTGCCGAAGACACTCGAAGAGTGCACAAACGCGGTCACTAAACCACAATTAATAATCGCCTTTATAGGTTTAACATTCCTACCATTACCCAATGACTTTAATTTTTTATTGGAGAGAATCCTTATTCTCCCACGCACTGTTGCGTAGCTGGATGCCCACCCCTTTTGGGAATATATGCTTGTTATAGGTTGTAAGACCCTCGGTTTTACTTAACTACACTTCGTGAGATCCCTGTAATCTTTTTTAATCGTGTCCTTCTCGCGTACAATACAGTAGGACTTAGCCTTACTACCTACAAATTCTAACACCAAGTCACCGTTAAACTTGTCTTTAAATTTCCCCACAACTTTTTGTTAACATGCGGTAAATTGTGTTTATTATTTGCGGGGTACACCACTTTAAACCTAAAAATAAAAACAGGATAGTTTAATACGTCTATTAATAATTTATGGTAATGTTGGCGATACAAATATGTAAAAACAAACTTTATCAAAAAAATATAATGTTTTAATAGAATACATACATGTATTGATAACATCTATAAACCGCTGTTGTAACCAGAGTCTGGCGAATCTGGGATAGCCAAATCTCTGAACATTTGCGCAAGCGATTGCCCTGCAGTTGCATTTTTTAAGTACTGAATGGGGAAACATTTAATAAGTTCCAACACTGTCAAGTAATTTAAATTGCTGCAATCATTAGACAGAGAAATACTGGCACTGCTCTCTCCCTCTAATAACGTTTGAACCCCTTTTTCCTCCGTCGTATTTCCACATACTTTTTTATATCACCAACAAATTTTTCGTAAAATTCTGGAAAGTTTCTACACCTTAACTCAACCATTTTAAAACAGATCAATTCTCGCAAATTTAATAGCTTGATGCACTCGTACGCAGGTAGCACAATAACATTCCCATTTTTCGTAATCTCCATATTATATAAATTCTCTTTTTCAATATTGTTCAACAGCCATATACTTCTATTAAAGGCTGTGCTCAGCTGCAATTTGAAATCTTGATCCAATTGTATGTCAACAACATCGTTTCCAGTAGTCAACCATTTAATCTGACTTGTTTTGAGTCTTGAGCAAATTGGTGAATTTGAAATTCCACTTGAAAAGTACACAATTTCTTCCAATCGAAGTAAGAGAATGTTATCGTAGAATCAGCACACATACCACTACAGCAAATAACTTGGATGGCAGGTTGAAGACCACCATATAAATCAAAACCAACTTCAAATATATGGTGGTGATAATTTGGAGGAAATTCGCCTAACCTATAGGTTGACTTACCAACTAGATGGTTGATATTTAATTGTGGTTCTCGCACATCACTTGTAACGTCAACACAAGAAAAATCCATCTTTAATTTATAATTTTAATCAAACTCGACGATACTTTGACGACTAATGCACTGGAGCATGGCTCTCGCCTTTTATGCCGATGGTCGAGCGTGCGCAGCTCCTTATTATATTAGTTGGCGTTATATGCAAGTCTTGACTGGAAAAGTGACGCGTATAATTGTTTTATAGTGGGTTTTACCTGTATGTATTTAACCACCAACGCCATTTTTAGAATTATTAAACAAAATTACTCTTAGCAGTATTTTTAATATACCATCGTGTAAGATTTCAATTATTATTGTGTTTTCCTCAGGTTCTCAAATCCCTCGGAATTTTTCAAATCGAATGACACCTTACTGATTTGCAGAATAACCTTTTGCAAGCACCGTATATAATTCATCTTTAATCTATTTCTAAACCGTATCGCTCTGTCTTTTGAGATAACCCCTGGTGTAACCTATAAATTAGTATAGAATTTTCCTGGGAATTGAAATTAATTATCACGTCTTTTAAAATTAGTTCCAACAAAGACCTGTATATATTGTATTAATATTCAAAAACCTATCAGCGAAACACCTTTGCATTTTTATTTAGATTTAGCTCGATAATAGAGTTAAACTCCAAAAAATATTTATTAGTGGCTAGAATTGTTAAAATTTTCAATTAGTGAATCCACATACAAATGATTAAACCAAAAGGTATAATACATATATTAATTCTGTACGGTGACCTAGAAAGTGGTTCGATAATCTATTTTAAATGTAGTTCAACATAAGACGTATATTCTAAATAAATTTAGTGAAATGTATGATCATTAGCCTTGCATTGTTTGTCGATGACATCTGACTATGAATTTAATAAAAGCACTTTCCACAATTCTAGTTAATATACGGGAATACACATTCTATAATTTGATTTAAATTGGGTTAATGTAAGGACAAATTATACTTATACTTTCTCTATGTACATAAATACGGGGGAAATGATACCAAAAGTTCATTTTAAGTTTATTTTGTAAAACGTAAAGTCGTTTATAGTGTAATTAATAGTAATACTGAATTTTCAGTCTTTGGTTTAAAATTTCGTGTGAGGACTATCGACAAAGAAGAGTAAGTCTTAGTTTGAATTTTGCAAACGTAGAAGAAATTAATATTTACATGTATAATTCAAAACTGTTAATCAATAATTTTTCTAGAATGAACATCTTAAGTATTGCGTGCAGTGTGTGCGAAAATGTTTTTACTGGATGTGATGCCATAAAAAAACACCACTAAAGGCACATCGAGATGGTTTACTTCCAGGAGGAACTAAAAATTACAGCCAATGAGTGGGAACAAATTAAGGATTTGGAAAACCAATCGACCGCAACACATAAAGAACGTATAAACGCCGCAATTCAGTTAGAACGAAGCAAGTTACTATTTGAAAAACCATACACCATAACAAAATCTTCTTCCAAAATCATAATTGTAGGCCTGAACCCGTTCGACGATTACAAAATAATTTTTAGATTTGTTGACACCATTTCGCAGAGCGTACTTGATGTATCCCTCAACGTATTTAGGAAGTTTATATCAAATCTTCCACACATTATACGCACTATGGAAGTTGGCATGCAAAATCAGATATGCAAATTCGACAACTTGCGTTTTTATTTAAATAAGAATTGTTTAGTGAAGATGATGACATTTGATGGGGATTATATGATATTTACCAAAGGAACTTTAGAGCACTTTTTAGGGGTATCTCAGATCGTTCTCAACCATGCTAATACTTTAAAAGAACTAACGGAAAAGGGTACTCCTAATATAGATCTGTTTCTGTTAGATGTCGCAATGGAAAGATATAATAGGAATGATATCCCACAGAATCTCGCACATGATGTAATTAAAAGCAAATACAGTAATAGTGATATTGGGGTCATATTGTACGAATTTATAAGAACCTACCCAAGATTGTTTGAAAACAGTATTTGTAAACAAGTTGAGTATATGGAAGAATACAACAGGTTTCCATTGCACGCATTTACGAGCGATGTTTAAATTTTAAGCCGAAGACTGAAAATTTTGTAACACTATTAATTACACTTTTGTTTTCTTATACGTTTCTAAATTGTTGTATTTCAACTACAGATATTAATAGATGTCAATAAAATTATGTTATAGTTTTAAATAAAACGATTCTGATTAATAATTTTGTAAAACGTTTATAACACCCTTTTAAAAAATAATACACATCTTTGTTATAATTCTTTTCATAATTACTTAGATACCCATTTCAGTTACGTGAACATTTGAAAAATTAAACAATACCAATGTATGCTTTATATTTTAAAACATAAACAAGCTAATATATACAAAAATAATTTCTAAATTCACATCATTCATTTCTTATGATAACAGTTGTGGTGGTTAAATTGTTATTTTAAAACTTACAATTTAGTATATATTCCATTTGAATATCTGCCAACAGTTTTATAAACCCCATCTCCTCGATTATTTCCATAAAATCATCCAGATCCTCGGGCATTGATAACACTGCAGTACAGTGCTGTATTGCTTCCTCGTATGACTGACACATAAGACATTTTCTCCTTCTATCGTAAAGCGTTGCCCACATTCTGCTTTTTTTACTCGTAGAGCATTGCGAAATCTTCGAATAACCTCTCCAAAGTCTTTATACATATTTATTATATTGTCTCTTTAAACCGTACAATCAACAAATAATAACTTCTACGCGAACAGTCCTTTTATATGAGCTACTCCTATTCGGATATGTACCGATTGCACCCGATTTGTGTACACGTACGAAGCAACAGGTAGGGAATGTATTCTATGAATTAATCTATTACATTCCTTAACAAAATGCTAAGGACTTTAAAATAATTATAACTCTTGTTAGACCTCTAGCCTCCGGATAAACGTTATTATTTTAGGTTGTGTCACTGTTTTCTGAATCAACTTCCTACACACTTTTCCTAAACTATGCGTATCAATTGGGGGTTACACTTTACTCTATAAACCGACTTGTATATATTTTCGTATTAGTCTCTAGCTATCACGTCCGTATAATAAAGATTGTACAGACTCGTCGTCAACTGGTGACTTAATCTTTTTTAAAAAACTAGCCTTTGTTTTCAAGTTTAACCCTTGTTGTACGTGTAAGGATTCTTTCCGCTATTCCTTGTGACTAGGAATCGGTGATTTGCAAGGGTTTAATCAATTGTTTGTACACCTCTTCGAATTTTTGTAGAGATGTAGTGTCTCCCTTTTTGTATACCACAAAGTTCTTTCGTACGGAATCCTGCATAAAATGAATAGACTCTGAGATGACACCAATGTAATCGCATTATGGAAACAGAGTCACACAAACTTTCGCCATATCTTTTCGGATCATATAAGTGGTGACATGACATATCCGAAATTTAAAGAAATGTGCTTGCAGTGTTGGGGTGACTCGATACATAGTTTTATT
Organism: Platerodrilus igneus; assembly: GCA_036346225.1. Classification (NCBI taxonomy): domain Eukaryota; kingdom Metazoa; phylum Arthropoda; class Insecta; order Coleoptera; family Lycidae; genus Platerodrilus; species Platerodrilus igneus. Next base: position 161,485 of record JARFIW010001228.1, read on the forward strand.
ACTATTGTAAAAGAATTTGATTTGGATAAGGGGCGATATAGTAAAATTTTTGAGGAGTATATAAATATAGAAGGAGGCGTTCAATGGTTAGCCCCAATCCGAAGTTTCATGGTGACGAACGTTAAAGATTTAATTGTAAATAAACGTAAGCTTCATTTTATGCAGGATTCCGTACGAAAGAACTTTGTGGCATACAAAAAGGGAGACACTATATCTCTACAAAAATTCGAAGAGGTGTACAAACAATTGATTAAACCCTTGCAAATCACCGATTCCTAGTCACAAGGAATAGCGGAAAGAATCCTTACACGTACAACAAGGGTTAAACTTGAAAACAAAGGCTAGTTTTTTAAAAAAGATTAAGTCACCAGTTGACGACGAGTCTGTACAATCTTTATTATACGGACGTGATAGCTAGAGACTAATACGAAAATATATACAAGTCGGTTTATAGAGTAAAGTGTAACCCCCAATTGATACGCATAGTTTAGGAAAAGTGTGTAGGAAGTTGATTCAGAAAACAGTGACACAACCTAAAATAATAACGTTTATCCGGAATCTAGAGGTCTAACAAGAGTTATAATTAGTTTTAAAGTCCTTAGCATTTTGTTAAGGAATGTAATAGATTAATTCATAGAATACATTCCTACCTGTTGCTTCGTACGTGTACACAAATCGGGTGCAATCGGTACATATCCGAATAGGAGTAGCTCATATAAAAGGACTGTTCGCGTAGAAGTTATTATTTGTTGATTGTACGGTTTAAAGAGACAATATAATAAATATGTATAAAGACTTTGGAGAGGTTATTCGAAGATTTCGCAATGCTCTACGAGTAAAAAGCAGAATGTGGGCAACGCTTTTCGATAGAAGGAGAAAATGTCTTATGTGTCAGTCATACGAGGAAGCAATACAGCACTGTACTGCAGTGTTATCAATGCCCGAGGATCTGGATGATTTTATGGAAATAATCGAGGAGATGGGGTTTATAAAACTGTTGGCAGATATTCAAATGGAATATATACTAAATTGTAAGTTTTAAAATAACAATTTAACCACCACAACTGTTATCATAAGAAATGAATGATGTGAATTTAGAAATTATTTTGTATATATTAGCTTGTTTATGTTTTAAAATATAAAGCATACATTGGTATTGTTTAATTTTCAAATGTTCACGTAACTGAAATGGGTATCTAAGTAATTATGAAAAGAATTATAACAAAGATGTGTATTATTTTTAAAAGGGTGTTATAAACGTTTTACAAAATTATTAATCAGAATCGTTTTATTTAAAACTATAACATAATTTTATTGACATCTATTAATATCTGTAGTTGAAATACAACAATTTAGAAACGTATAAGAAAACAAAAGTGTAATTAATAGTGTTACAAAATTTTCAGTCTTCGGCTTAAAATTTAAACATCGCTCGTAAATGCGTGCAATGGAAACCTGTTGTATTCTTCCATATACTCAACTTGTTTACAAATACTGTTTTCAAACAATCTTGGGTAGGTTCTTATAAATTCGTACAATATGACCCCAATATCACTATTACTGTATTTGCTTTTAATTACATCATGTGCGAGATTCTGTGGGATATCATTCTATTATATCTTTCCATTGCGACATCTAACAGAAACAGATCTATATTAGAGTACCCTTTTCCGTTAGTTCTTTTAAAGTATTAGCATGGTTGAGAACGATCTGAGATACCCTAAAAGTGCTCTAAAGTTCCTTTGGTAAATATCATATAATCCCCATCAAATGTCATCATCTTCACTAAACAATTCTTATTTAAATAAAACGCAAGTTGTCGAATTTGCATATCTGATTTTGCATGCCAACTTCCATAGTGCGTATAATGTGTGGAAGATTTGATATAAACTTCCTAAATACGTTGAGGATACATCAAGTACGCTCTGCGAAATGGTGTCAACAAATCTAAAAATTATTTTGTAATCGTCGAACGGGTTCAGGCCTACAATTATGATTTTGGAAGAAGATTTTGTTATGGTGTATGGTTTTTCAAATAGTAACTTGCTTCGTTCTAACTGAATTGCGGCGTTTATACGTTCTTTATGTGTTGCGGTCGATTGGTTTTCCAAATCCTTAATTTGTTCCCACTCATTGGCTGTAATTTTAGTTCCTCCTGAAGTAAACCATCTCGATGTGCCTTTAGTGGTGTTTTTATGGCATCACATCCAGTAAAACATTTTCGCACACACTGCACGCAATACTTAAGATGTTTATTCTAGAAAATTATTGATTAACAGTTTTGAATTATACATGTAAATATTAATTTCTTCTACGTTTGCAAAATTCAAACTAAGACTTACTCTTCTTTGTCGATAGTCCTCACACGAAATTTTAAACCAAAGACTGAAAATTCAGTATTACTATTAATTACACTATAAACGACTTTACGTTTTACAAAATAAACTTAAAATGAACTTTTGGTATCATTTCCCCCGTATTTATGTACATAGAGAAAGTATAAGTATAATTTGTCCTTACATTAACCCAATTTAAATCAAATTATAGAATGTGTATTCCCGTATATTAACTAGAATTGTGGAAAGTGCTTTTATTAAATTAATAGTCAGACGTCATCGACAAACAATGCAAGGCTAATGATCATACATTTCACTAAATTTATTTAGAATATACGTCTTATGTTGAACTACATTTAAAATAGATTATCGAACCACTTTCTAGGTCACCGTACAGAATTAATATATGTATTATACCTTTTTTTTAATCATTTGTATGTGGATTTACTAATTGAAAATTTTAACAATTCTAGCCACTAATAAATATTTTTTTGAGTTTAACTCTATTATCGAGCTAAATCTAAATAAAAATGCAAAGGTGTTTCGCTGATAGGTTTTTGAATATTAATACAATATATACAGGTCTTTGTTGGAACTAATTTTAAAAGACGTGATAATTAATTTCAATTCCCCAGGAAAATTCTATACTAATTTATAGGTTACACCAGGGGGTTATCTCAAAAGACAGAGCGATACGGTTTAGAAATAGATTAAAGATGAATTATATACGGTGCTTGCAAAGGTTATTCTGCAAATCAGTAAGGGTCATTCGATTTGAAAAATTCCGAGGATTTGAGAACCTGAGGAAAAACACAATAATAATTGAAATCTTACACGATGGTATATTAAAAATACTGCTAAGAGTAATTTTGTTTAATAATTCTAAAAATGGCGTTGGTGGTTAAATACATACAGGTAAAACCCACTATAAAACAATTATACGCGTCACTTTCCCAGTCAAGACTTGCATATAACGCCAACTAATATAATAAGGAGCTGCGCACGCACGACCATCGGCATAAAAGGCGAGAGCCATGCTCCAGTGCATTAGTCGTCAAAGTATCGTCGAGTTTGATTAAAATTATAAATTAAAGATGGATTTTTCTTGTGTTGACGTTACAAGTGATGTGCGAGAACCACAATTTAATATCAACCATCTAGTTGGTAAGTCAACCTATAGGTTAGGCGAATTTCCTCCAAATTATCACCACCATATATTAGAAGTTGGTTTTGATTTATATGGTGGTCTTCAACCTGCCATCCAAGTTAGTTGCTGTAGTGGTATGTGTGCTGATTCTACGATAACATTCTCTTACTTCGATTGGAAGAAATTGTGTACTTTTCAAGTGGAATTTCAAATTCACCAATTTGCTCAAGACTTAAAACAAGTCAGATTAAATGGTTTGACTACTGGAAACGATGTTGTTGACATACAATTGGATCAAGATTTCAAATTGCAGCTGAGCACAGCCTTTAATAGAAGTATATGGCTGTTGAACAATTTTGAAAAGAGAATTTATATAATATGGAGATTACGAAAGATGGGAATGTTATTGTGCTACCTGCGTACGAGTGCATCAAGCTATTAAATTTGCGAGAATTGATCTGTTTTAAAATGGCTGAGTTAAGGTGTAGAAACTTTCCAGAATTTTACGAAAAATTTGTTGGTGATATAAAAAAGTATGTGGAAATACGACGGAGGAAAAAGGGGTTCAAACGTTATTAGAGGGAGAGAGCAGTGCCAGTATTTCTCTGTCTAATGATTGCAGCAATTTAAATTACTTGACAGTGTTGGAACTTATTAAATGTTTCCCCATTCAGTACTTAAAAGATGCAACTGCAGGGCAATCGCTTGCGCAAATGTTCAGAGATTTGGCTATCCCAGATTCGCCAGACTCTGGTTACCACAGCGGTTTATAGATGTTATCAATACATGTATGTATTTATTAAAACATTATATTTTTTTGATAAAGTTTGTTTTTACATATTTGTATCGCCAACATTACCATAAATTATTAATAGACGTATTAAACTATCCTGTTTCTATTTTTAGGTTTAAAGTGGTGTACCCCGCAAATAATAAACACAATTTACCGCATGTTAACAAAAAGTTGTGGGGAAATTTAAAGACAAGTTTAACGGTGACTTGGTGTTAGAATTTGTAGGTAGTAAGGCTAAGTCCTACTGTATTGTACGCGAGAAGGACACGATTAAAAAAGATTAAAGGGATCTCACGAAGTGTAGTTAAGTAAAACCGAGGGTCTTACAACCTATAACGAGCATATATTCCCAAAAGGGGTGGGCATCCAGCTACGCAACAGTGCGTGGGAGAATAAGGATTCTCTCCAATAAAAAATTAAAGTCATTGGGTAATGGTAGGAATGTTAAACCTATAAAGGCGATTATTAATTGTGGTTTAGTGACCGCGTTTGTGCACTCTTCGAGTGTCTTCGGCAATCTTCGATTGTTTCCAAAGAAAATATTCAAGCATGTCATTTTCGAAAAATATGGCGTAGAAGTTATTTAAAATTAAATTGCTTTATTAGTAAGTATTCTGTATACAACAAGTTTGGTGTTCCCTTAGTAAAGTGTTTATTTAAAATTTGTATCCTGCAATTATTCATCAATTTCTAATGCACAAACGTAATTAATAGAAAGTGCAAAAAAAGAAATTATATACAGGGCGTGGTCCTATTTTAAATCATAACGTCTTCTAGTAATCCGGAAAATATGTACAAGGCCTTAAACGAAACCATGTAAACACCAACTTTATACACAGCTTATTAATAAAATCAGTTTGTCGGGCGAGGACAAAAAGTACATCATTCCTAATAGCACAGCAAACTAATTAAGGTAGGTCAGTAAGCAATATTAAATTGCTATTAATTGACTTGCATTTAGCGTACTTTCCTATTGTAATAACCGCATTTGTTTGGAGAAGATATATACTTTTAAAAAGAAATTATATACAGCTTTCACATGTAATTCAGAGCGATGATTACGCCAAAAGTCGACCTTCCCATTTACATATTTAAAACACATTACATTGGAATGATTAGTTTATTAAACTGTAAATTGGATAAAATAAATTATTAAACTTTTGCGTGCTTATTTCTTTGTATTGGTTAAAGCATATGTCTTGGGTAGCGAAAAAGGTTTTAAAAATGGAGTTAAATATATACGAGCAAAAATTTAGAGGCTCCGGACTTTAAAGGGGTATAACTTTGCAGGGCGTAGTCGGATATTAAATCTGTTTACAGATCCGAATTCTGCGTAAAATTCTAGACTAACAAGATGTATCGCATGTATAAAAAGTTTATAAGAACGCTCAAAAGTCGTTACAGGTAAGAAATTTTAAAATTGAGGTAGCTCCCTTGGGGATGGTGCAATCCAAAAAATTCCTAGAGATTTGGGTAGTTGAGAAAATTCTAATATTAATTGATACCAAACAAGATAGGTTTATCTCGAAAGATGCATTGGTTAGACAAAGAAAACTATTTGTTAGTTTTGCTTATAGAGCAAAGAGCAAAATTTAGAGGTTCCGGACTTTAAAGTGTAACTTTGTAAGAAGAAGTTCTATTTTAAATCTGTATGCAGATTCGAATTCTGTGTAAAATTCTAGACTAGCAAGATGTGTCACATAGCTAAAAAATTTATAAGAACGGTCAAAACTGGCTACAGGTAAAAAATCTTAAAATTGGGGTAGCTCCCTGGGGGATGGAGCTATCTAAAATATTCCTAGAGATTCGGGTAGCTGAGAAAATTCTAATATTAATTGATACCAAACAAGATAGGTTTATCTCGAAAGATGAAAATGGCTAGACAAAGAAAACTATTCGGTTCAGAATGTTAGCGGTAAAAAATCTTAAAATGAGGGTAGCTCCCTGGGGAATGGATCTATCTAGAAAATTCCTAAAGATTCGCGTAGCTGAGAAAATTCTAATATTAATTGATACCAAACAAGATAGGTTTATCTTGAAAGATGCATTGGTTAGACGAAGAAAACTATTTGTTAGTTTTGCTTATAGAGCAAAGAGCAAAATTTAGAGGTTTGAGATTTTAAAAGTATAACTTTGCAGGGCGTGGTTCGATTTCAAATCTGTTTGCAGATTCGAATTTTGTATAAAATTCTAGACTAATTTAATGTATCGCAAGACTAAAAAAATGTTTAAGGACGGTCGGAAATCGCAACAGGTAAGAAATCTTAAAATTGGGGTAGCTCCCTGGAGGGTGATGTTAACTAAAAAATTCCTAAAGATTCGGGTAGCTGAAAAAATTCTAATATTAATTGATACCAAACAATATAGGTTTATCTCGTGGGTGGAAGTGTGGAAAAAGATTTATCTCGCGGATGGAAGGAATGCGGGTGTGACGTAATCAAAATGGTTGTGGGGGGGTTCGAACAAGGCGGAGAGCAAGGCGGGAGTCCCTCCATTACATTTCCTCCTTATGGGGATTTACATGTAAATGTGGGAGGAAATGTGGGATTTGGGAGGAAATGTGGCGGCCGGATTCTTGATTTTCCTCTACTTATATATTTTCTATAACAGATATTAATGACGAAAAACTTTTCAAAAATAAATTTGATCAGCAACAGCATAAGTTCGAGTATGTTCGAAAATCTATCGAAAAATTTGGAGACAATATTTGTTTGAGAAAGAAATGATTCAAACTTTGAAGTACGGCATAGTGATTAGAGTTTCTGTTTCAAAATTTAGAAACGTTGCTTTGCAGGTATTCCCAGAAGACATACACCACTGAAGTATCTTTCTCACCCTTTCTATCAACATCCTTTTTACAAACGTCAAAACTGCAAGGCCGTCAATGATTGCTAGCTATTACCGTAGGCAACAGGACCAGCAAGTGTTACTAGTACCAATCGCTTTGCATTTTAAAATCGTGTTTAGAAATGTTTCATGTTCGAAGTCATCAGAGGTTTATAGTGCAAATGCAGAAAATTTTTTAGCAGGGTGTAAAATATTCACCAGAACCATAATTACACAAAAGCTAGTGCTGAAACATCGGTATTTCTACAGTGGTTGCTTTTATTTTTGTATGTCTGGCATAATTATGACTGAAAATTTAACACAAAAAGGTCTATATTGCAGGTGTATAAAATTGTAGATGAATATTTACTATCTTGATCATACTGAGTGTCATATTGTCTATTAGAATAGCTTTAGTTTTCCTTGAAGGAAGCATTTCGTCTAAAACTTAACCAACGAAACAAAATCAAAATACGATTACAACATTTATCTTAAAATTAGTATTATTCTCACGAAATCAGCTATGGATGGTAAAGCTATAATTTTATATCCGAATTTCGACCTTATAAGTTGAGTAGCTTTAAATGTCACTCAATAAGCTAAATTATATCGTTATTTTATAGCACACGCATATAATAAAATTCATCTAGACTTTTGAAGTGAAGCACTGCAAGCATGGCTTGTGCTACTAATCCAGTTCAACTTATGGTTATTGAACAATGGCTGTATTTAATTTTCCCCAGGACTTTGCTTTTGTAAATTCTGATAGTAAAAGTCGTAAGCAAATCATATAGCAATATTTTTGTACAGTTTATTCCTACTTAGTCAATGATAACGCATGTTTTAATAAAAACAGTAAAATGTCATACAGTTGCGTTTTGTAGAAGGGGTGAACATTGAATGCTGGGAAAACTCAAAGCAGTAAGCGATGTAATCTTTCCTTTCGGACTTTACTATTACAGGCTCAAAAAATTACTGGCATCTGGTACAACAATTTTCAAGTTATAAAAATCGTTCAAAATAGAATTGAGACTACGAAAGGAGGGTGTATGAGGCTGTATGAACTAATATTTATGCATTTCCCAAGTCAACTTGTTTCGCTTTATTGTGTAAAGCTAGAAATTAGGTTTATTAATTTAAAGTTAGACACTTTTTTTAGAATTCGAGAAAAATCCCCGCCGAATACTGCAATTTTTGTTGGCGCCGTGTAACTCCGCGATTATTAGCGTTCACACGGGTCTTAACGTCATTTGCTCTTGCGGTCGTAAGCGCTGACGTAAAGTTTTGTATGTAAGAAAAGATTCATTTTTGCATGAACGCAAGCGGATGTGCGTCAATCTCGATTGGAGGGGAGAGACATTTAAGGTAAGGAACGCCACCTAGATCGAGAAATACCGTGCCGACTTCCGTGGGGTAACAATTATCGTATCGTCTACCGAGTAGTAATGTCGTGAGTGCCTGTTTCCGTTCCCGCCCTTTTACACCTATCCTTAGCATATCGTTTAGTGAGGCACCACAAGAAGGGGTAACGATCCACAACAGAGCAACAACAGAGGACCGCCTCTGAGAGCGACGCCCATGTAAATGTCCGGGTAAGTTTTTTATAACTTTATTTACTTGCCCGTGGGTTTACTGAAAGGGTTGAGCGTAATAAACTCACCATCTAAAATATTATATTTATTCAATTTATCTGGAAAAGCAGCGTTGTTAATAGGTAGTTATTTTCTTAGAGCTTATGCATTCTAAGATTTAATGACCGTGGCTTTATATATTTCGGTCTTGCTAGCTGCTGCATAACACGTTTTTGTTTAAAATATACAGCTTATCAACTTTTGTTCCATAAGTTGTAAGTGAGTCAATTGTTAAAAACCCCTGAAATATAAACTAACCACATTTCACCCTATTAAAATCGACCTGACAACGTTGCAAACGTAGCACAACGCGATTAACCTTAACAGTCAATGCCATTTGGCATCAGCAAATTCAACACCACAAGGAATTATTTCATCTTACAGGCATTTGATAGAATACTATCATAAATATCCAGCTACTTTTTGTAAGAACATCAAATTAATGTGAAAAGTTCGGCTACGGTAATATGAATTAATTAGTAGGTTTTAAATATTATTTATTGAATTCCTCTTTCAGGAATGGACAATAAATAATTGTAATTAAAACTAGCATCAGAGAAACCAACCCCAACGTAGCTGTAGTTTAGAAAAAGTAAATGTTCTTTTACAAGCGCTAGTATAAAGTATTTGATCATTTCTTCTAAAATAAATAAATTGCGAATGCTACAATTAGAGAATGTGAGATTAACGTTAGTAAGCCTAGTGTAGTAGCTATTAATACATTATTTATTATGTTGCTTTTTCAGGCATAGACCAAGATCGATGCTAATTGATTTAACATTGGTAACCAACCCCAATGTACATTGAACATACAGCAACTTAGGGTTTCTGTTCTGTAGATATAACTATAAGTGATCATGTGAAACGTACAATGCAGTCACGCTTTATTTTAGCATACAAATACTTTACTAAGAAAACAATATATAAAACGACATTATATTGTATTTATTACTAATCTGTTTGTATTAAAGAAAAATATTTCATAGATTGTTACAACATATGGTTAATTTATAATGTGCAATGTTAGAACTCGATCTTTCAGTTACAATTACATTCTGACATAGATATTTCACTTGTCACCATCTACTTGCATGACTAACTTATTAATTTCTTTAAACATCTGTGAATTATGTTGAATGTTGCTAGCATTCAACGATTGTATTATATCGGTCTTACTCCAAGATAATAATAGCACTTTCTCAATTAAAATTGAGTGATAAGGTGCATTGTCCAACACAATTAGAAATGGTTCTTTTAAATTTTTCACTAAATATTTTTTTACCCAGTGCAGAAACATGTCTCCATTCATTTCGCCATGATCATCATTGTTTTGAGATTTGGAAGCAAATAATAAAAGGGCACCTGGTACAAACCCTGCTTTTGAACCTGCGTGCACAACAGTAACTCGTTTCCTGTCATAACCTCCTTGTTTTACCACGCTTCGTACATCATTATCTTCCATGATTTTGTTAAATTTTCTTTCGAAAGCAACTATGTTTCAGCCATGAAGAGCACGTGACGTTTATCATCAGAAACAATGTTATTCTTATATGCACTCAAAAATTTAATTCTAGCATTAACAATGTTTAGTTTTTTTTTTTAGCTTTTCGATTCCGCTCTGTTTTAAACTTAAAACCAATATCATGCAAAACTCGTTTTAAACTGGTAATATTTAAAGTTATTTCTTTTCTCTGAAGATCCATATTTAAAGAATACATTCACGTGCTTTTCTGTAAAGAAAATAATTGATTACCGTTTCTTAAATCACTGTACGGCACTTACTTTTCGCGTACATCGTGTATATACAAGCGTCATCTGGAAAGTAAGGAACGTTTGGTTGTATTTTGAAATTATTTTTATTATAACCAAACAAAACCATTTTTACAACATACCCGATACTTATATTATTTTTCTACATAGCGCCGTTCAAATTTAAACACTTGCCGCACCGTATCACCAATTCTGCTATGCATTCTTCATATTCAGTTACCACCAAGTTGTTTATCCACTTACTAATGCCCTCTTTAAGTTTGTAGTCACTTCCATAGTGGTTCCCGACCAAAAAACCCTACAGTTTAGGAAAGAGACGGAAATCTCTGGGGGCCGAGTCCAGGCTATAGGGTGGATGATCAAACATCTCCAATCGAAACTACCGCAGCAAGTTCTTCGTCAATACAGCTGAATGTGGTCGTGCTAGACAATGTTGCGCGCAGTTTGTTTTAAATGACGCGGCGGAGCCGTTGAAGCGTTTGACATTAGACCGCTGCATTCATGGTCACTCCTCTACGCATGTAATCGATGAGCATAACACCCTTTCAATTCTAGAAATCTGTAGCCATAACTTTTCTGGACCTCAAAATTTGTCCGTCCCCCTTTAAATATACTGCACTATTTCCGTACTGAATATTGGTTTATCACATCACCGGAAACATTCGTTATTTATCTATAGATTTCGATAGGTCTCACGTTTTTCACATTCAAAAACCGTAATACACTATAAACTTCACATTTGGCGGAATCATTAATTTTGTTGCACATTTTAAAGACGTATAAACAATCAACACACGACTGTATTAGTTCGCGGTTACCGCCAGACTAACCCAAGGGAAATGGAAGGTGCACGACCCATCGGCTGAGGTAGTGGCAGAACTGTGCGGCTTGCAACACCAAAACGTTGTTTACTTTCGGAATGACCCTTGTAGTACCCCTAATGTTTATATTAATACACTAATTGATATTATTACGGGTAAAATTGATGTTACGTTACGAATTTAGATTCTCCCAAAAAGGGCGGATATCCCATTTCAATTTTAAGGGTACACCGGCTAACTACAGTAATGCGAAAATGAATTCTTATGGAAAAATGGTAAAAATAATGTTAATATAAACATGCAATATGGCCGACATACAAAACTGCTATACAAGTACCACTTACCTTGAAAAATTTAACCAGTTGTCAGCAGTATGAGGCACGAAACCGTTTGGTCTCAGCAATTTATTTGACATTTTCGCTGCCGGAAAGACTGTTATTCCAGATATTTCAATGTTCTAAAATCCAGTCACCTCGTCTTTTACCTTTCTTAATCATACCTTAAAAACTCTTATTTAATTATATCCGACTAAAGTCATTCTTTAACATAAAGGTCTCTCTCAAATATGACTGCATCGCCAGGATAGCTGGATATCCTTTCACAATGATCACCCATACCTATCTTATAAATAACCCTAAATAAAATTCCATCTATATTTAAACAATTAAAAGTAAATTTCGAAAATATAAATATAAGTACATTATCTTAAAAGAAAACGAACCTAGTGTAACACTCACCGGGACAGATATTATTATAGAACTCCTAAAAAAAATTTTAATCCGTAAAAATAACTTCGATCCCATTGTTTTAGTTTCCAATATTGATCTATACGACATTTTAAATTTCATTGCAGTAAGTATCTTTAACAGGAATACATAGAATGGCATTCCGCAATACCAACTTTTGCTTTATTTATTTTAATGTCCATAAAGTATTGGGTTTTTACATATAACCTAACAATAATTCCACTACTTAGCTTACATTTACATATTTTTTATTCTTTTAAGATTCAAACTTTCTTTCCTAATGATATTACGCTTAAATTTAAACAAAACTAATTATGTTACTCCACAACCAATCGCAACTTATATTTACAATATCACAGTTAAATTTCACAGTTAAAATTTACTTATTGGTTTTTGAAATTAGGTTTGCACATTCGGGAACGTTAATGATTTACCAGTATATCAACTATCAACACGTTAGGCCATTCCATTTTATCTATTCAAATTTTAGTTTAGCTGAAAGCGTAAAGACCGTTCATCATCCTTTTATGAACTAATGGCATTTACCAATGCTCGACCGATGCGAATATAAATTCTACGACACCACGTGCCTGAGCTTAATGGTCTATGTATCCAGCGAAGTCGAAACAATTTGTTGTCGGCCCCTATTACTCGGAGGGGGCCTAGTGATCTACACGTTCGCTTTCACTAAACAAACATTTCATTCTTGGCTTACTTCTCATTTTTTTCGAACTTAGTCCTATATTCTAATTTCCCTCCCCTAAAAATTTCGTTTTCACACTTTGTACGTCTAAACTTCACGATTTTAAGGTCACTGTCATACAATCGTGTGATCGGTCATTTGCTCTCAGACTTTTGAAAACGGCGTGCTTGCTTACTTTCTCAACGTATTTTTTTATAGCCGTAAATTTATTGCTATTGGAGGTAATTTACTACTAATTTACTACTAAATAAGCTTTCGTATGTTGATTATTTGCACAGATCCATTTGTACATTTCTAATTTGTACAAAGAGTGTATAGTCCCGATCTTTATTACTGGTTGTATAAAAAATGTACTACTTGCTCTCCTGTTTTGATTCTTTTTCCTAATTTAATATTATTTTAAAATAGCAGGATTTTTAAAATAAACTACTAAAGTTTTTATAAATATTACAGGGTGTTTTTCGTGTTATGCTCATTTAACTAAATAAAGCTAATAAACTCTCTGCTACTACATAATGTTGATTTATGTAACGCGCTTTAGTTATAATGTCGATAGACTTGATCATCTTATGATCCTCGTTTTTCTAGGACTAGTTGTAATTGAGTTTGAATGTCTTTGAGATTTAATCTGTGCCACAGTATAAACTCGCTAAAACACAAGGTGAAGAAATTTTATTTATAGGTTAAACATGAAACCCCTATCTCTTGTATTGATTATATTAAAATTAAAAATCCGCCAATATGCTTCTACTTTCAAAGTAATCTAATAGATTTAATACCGGCTCTTGGGCTTACGTCCATAAGACTGTAGCTTTAGGTGGCATTACAAAATTTAGTTCTAATAAGAACTGATTTTTAACAAACTAGAAATAAACATAAAGAATACACTAAATTGTGACAGATGTATACAAAAAAACTGACAAAAGTGGGGTTAGGTGTTCTAACTGAAAAAACAGTCATATAATATTTTGAGTTAGTTTGCAAATCAAAATCGGACTTAATTGTAGTAGTTTTCAACTTCTAGCTCAAACAATATGTTACGTTCATTTTCGGCAATAATTGTTTTTTTTATTTACAATAACTTTCAACTCAAATCCTTTGCTAATTAATTATCCGTTTATCTAAATTCCATGTCTACGGTTAAATAAAATCGTCGATTCATAATTAAAAAGGAATACGCTGGCTAATAATTTTCAACTAAAATCCACTTTGCTTCTAAAACGAAACTTTATTCGATAAATTAAATATCCTGTATATTTTACTTGGTAAATACTTCTAGCGGAAGTTAAGAATATTTTTACTTCCCAGAAGTCCCTAACGTAAAGTTTACGCTATGCTCAGATAGTCGATAACGTGTTCCAAGTATCGGATAATTGCTTCTTATGTGTTCTCCGTCGGAAAAATTCGTCGAATTAAAGCTGCGTATTATCCTAATATTAACTGTGTTTTTCCAGGTTAATTCTGAACAGAAATATTACTTTGAACTCTGGTGACCCTAACTGAACGAGATTGATTTCATTTGCTTTCCAATCTACACAACGAAGACACGTGTAAGAATGTTTGGTTGTTTTCGTTTTTCATTATAAAAATTTCGCGCACGCAATGCGGCGCGCTTCTTCCGGTGGCCTTAAAGCCACGATGAATGGTCGTCCCTTGCTGTAATGGGAGGCCAAGTGCGTTCTTTCTAGGTGTAGGCCTACCTACTTGTTGCTGTGGACCAGTTAGTGACTCAACCCCGACATCAGCTACTTTGGGGGTGAGTGTTTTCTTTCTCCATCATTTACGATTGCGCTCATATCGGTTGGAATTTCCGGTTTAAGCTATACATTCCTAAATTTAATCCGTTTAGACGACAATTAGTGAATTAGTTTGAGATTTATTGACACTATATGAATGCATTGCCATTTGCTTTAAATAACTGAGAGTGTACAACGTATTAAAGTGAAAATGATTTAAAGGCTTGTTAGTACGTTTGAAAATGCTGTTGCCATTAGATGTATATACTTAGTTTTAGATTTACCATGCTGATTTAGAGCTGTTGGTTTTAGAGGGGTAATTTCGCTTAATTTCTTTTTTTGTTGAAACTCAATCTAGGGAGTAACCAAAAAACCGGCAGCTGACCATTTAAAAAAAAATGATTTGTTTTTTTGGTTGATATATTTTTTTAGATTTAGTGTGTAATTATTTATTGCGTGTACATATTGTGTTTAATTATAGGTTTCTTTTGTTGATATGTTGTGTTTTGAGTATGAATGAGTGTGTGTAAATTTTTTCTTTCTTTATTTCAGGCCTCCCTTAATTTTTGTTGTAAGTATAATACCCCGCCCACTCGCCGATTGACCCCGGTCCATTTCTTTTTTTTTTGTTTTTTTCTAGGCTACGTCAATGCACGTAGCAAATAAAAATCCGTTGCGTATGTGTATTGTAAAGACCTTTGATTCTTATTTTTAGTTTTACAGATTACATAATCGATATATCTTTAAATATTTGCATCGATTCTAGAATCTGGGATTAGTCACCTGACTGTTTTTCTTCGTGGTCTCAGCTATAGATATTTCGCTACAAATTAGTTCTAACTAATTACAATGCAAATGTGCTTGATTTTGCTGTCTACAGGTTAACTGACACAGGGCGAATGTTCTGCAGTGCGAAAACCATTGCTAACAGATATAATAGATATCATTGGATAACAATTAAGTCAGTCTCTGAATAACACTGTATCGCATAAGTGGTGCACGTAACCCATGTGACAAAAATGCATTTCCTGCAGTATTTTATGTCTTAGGAATCAAGAGCCTGTCGCAGGAGTTTTCGACGCTACCGATATGATGCTGCTCCAAAGACTCAGTTCAGTTACTTTCCTAAAACTGATGCTCGACGTCAGTTATTCTCAGATCTCTCATCTTTTAAAGAGCAGCAGCTTCTTTAAATGTTATAGTTATTAATATAGAAATAATTAACATCTTGAAGTAAGTGGATTAGCTGGGCGGTCTAGTATTCATTAAGTTGGCAGTGAACTCCATAGCAATATAATTTATTTTCAAAACATACAAGTAACTGGTACATTAAGCCAACTTAAGTCAACTTCTTATTAATCGAAGACTTATTACAGCGCTTTCCTAATTATATCGGTTGTTTTCAATATGAGATTTATACGTGGGAAAAGGATTTATACTTTTATAAGAATTGACACATTGGTACTAAATATTATACATCGGCGAGGTTAGCGGCTACCATCTACCGATCGTTAAATATGAATACGCCTAACAACCCCAATCACCACAAAACCAGGCTTTCTGAACTGAACAAGCATTCTTATTGTACAACTATATTTCGTATATTTCATACCAATTTAGACACAGCGGTGCATCTAATAATAATATACCTGGCAAGCATTAAAACAATTTTTAAGCATTTTCTATTCGGTGCTTTCATTTAAGATAAGTACAATTACCGGTATGTGAGAAGTATTTTACTGCATGGAATAACTTTTTTTGAGGATTTGCAAACACAAAAAATAATAAAATTGTTTTTTATAGTTTTTATGGGACTTGCGCTCTTAAAACTTGTTAGGCAGTAGGAGTACTAAAACAATACATACCTTTTGTAGCAACGTGTTGGCACCGGTTCACACAATTTTTCAAACCTGTATAAGTACACCTTAAGAAAATTTAAAAAATTTTTCCTTAGCTTCTGTAAGACCTGCGTTATTGAAACTTGTTAAGCCGCTACGGTAGGTATACTAAAATAACACATAATTTTTTACAGAAACGTATTTACCTCGGTTTACAAATTATTCCAAATTTGCATAAGGACACCTTAAGAAAACTGTAAAAAATTTTTCCTTAGCTTTTGTAAGACCTGCGCTCATGAAACTTCTTAGACAGCTAGGGTAGGTATACTAAAATAACACATACATTTTACGGGAACGTGTTCGTACCGGTTCACAAATTTTTCAGAACCCGCATAAGGTCATCTTAAGAAATTCGATAAATCTTTTTCTTGGCTTCTGTAAGACCTGTGACCAAGAAACTTGTTAGACAGCTAGGGTGTGTGCGCAAAGACAACACATACTTTTTACAGAAACTTGTTCGCCTTGGTTCACAAATTTTTCCGAACTTGTATACGGACACCTTAAGAAGATTAAAAAAGAATTTTATTAGCTTCTATTACACTTGCGCTCCTGAAACTTGTTAGGCAGCTAGGGTAGGTGTACTGAAACAAAACATACCTTCTACAGAAACGTGTTCGCCCTGGTTCACCAATTTTTACGACCTTGCGTAAGGACACCTTAAGACAACTAAATTTTTTTTTCTTAACTTTTGTGAGACCTGCGCAGTTGAAACTTGTTAGGCAGCTAGGATAGTTATACTAAAATAACACATGCTTCTTACAGAAACGTGTTCGCCCCAATTCACAAATTTTTTCGGCCTTGCGTAAGAACATCTTAAGGAAATTTAGGAGCTATTTTCTTAGCTTTTATAAGACCTGCGCTGTTAAAAAGCTTGTTAGGCAGCTAGAGTAGGTGTGCTAAAACAACACATAAGTTGTACAAAAACGTGTTTGCACCGGTTCACAATTTTTTCCATATTTGCATAAGGACACCTTGAGAAAATTAAATAAGTTTAGCTTCTCTAAGACCAGCGCTCTTAAAACTAATCAAGCAACTAGGGTACATGTACTAAAACAACACACACCTTTTACAAAATGTGTTCGCTCCGCTTCACAAAATTTTTTGAACTTACATAAGGACACATTATGAAAATTAAAAAATTTGTTTCTTAGTTTATATAATACCTGCGCTTTTGGAACTTGTTGTACAGCTAGGGTAGGTGTACTAGAACAACACAACTTTTACAAAAATGTGTTCGCCCCGGTTCACAACATTTTCTAAATTTGCATAAGGCCACCTAAAGAAAATTAAATAAGTCTAGCTTGTATAAGACCTGCTGTCTTGAAACTAGTAAAGAGGCTAGCGTACGTGTACTAAAACAACACACACCTTTTACAGAAATGTTTTCGCTCCGGTTCACAACTTTTCCGACCTAGCGCAAGGACACTTTAACAAAATTAAATTTTTTTCTTAGTTTCTGTAAGACCTGCGCAGTTGAGACTTGTGAGGCAGCTAAAATAGGTTTACTAACACAACGCATACTTTTTACAGAAACGTGTTCGCTCCGGTTCACAAATTTTTCTGAACTTGCATAAGGACACCTTTAGAAAATTAATATTGTTTTCTTAGTTTCTGATAGACTCGCGCTCTTGAAACTTGTTAGACAGTTAGGGTAGATGTAATAAAACAAAACATACCTTTTACAGAAATTTTTCGGGTTTTATCTAAGAACCCTTTAAAAAATTAAGAATTTTTTTAGCTTCTGTAAGACCTGTCCTGCTGAAACTGGTTAGGCGACTATGATATGTGTACTAAAACAACACATACCTATTACAGAAATGTGTTTACCCGGTTCACAAATTTTTCCAAACTTGCATAAGAACACCTTTAGAAAATTAAAAAATTTGTATCTTAGCTTTTATAACAGATGCGTTTTTGAAACTTGTTATGCAGCTAGGGTAGGTGTACAGAAACAATGGATACCTGTAATAGAAACGTCTTAAGTAAATTAAAAAATTTTTTCTTTGTTTCTGTAAGACGCGTGCTCTTGAAACTTGTTAAGCGGCTAGGGTAAGTGTACTAAAACAACAAATACCATTTACAGAAAAGTGTTCGCCCCGATTCACAAATTTTCCGAACTTACATAAAGGCACCTAAAGAAAATTGAAAAAAAAGTGTTCTTAGCTTTTGTAAGACCTGCGCTCTTAAAACATGTTAAGCAGTTAGTTTATGTGTACTAAAACAAAACATACCTTTTACTGAATCGTGTTCACCCGGTTCAGAAATTTTTCCGAACTTACATAAGGACACCTTTAGTAAATCAAGAAATTTCGTTCTTAGCTTCTGTTAGACCTGCACTTTTGAAACCTGTTAGACAGTTAAGCTAGGTGTACTAAAACAACACATACCTTCTACAGAAACGGGTTCGCTCCGGTTTGCAAGTTTTCCCGTACTTGAAAAAGGACTCCTTAAGAAAATATTAAAGATACTTTCTTTAACTTCTGTAAGACTTGAGTTTTTGTAACTGGTTTCCATAACAACACATAGTAACTATACTAAAACGATACATGCCTTTTACAGAAACATCTATTATAACACTGACCATTTATCTTAACAGGCAAGATAGTTTAGTCTGGAATTGGCCGTTATTTATTAATCTTTAGGGTAAACATGAACAGGAAGCTTATTTTGTTCGTTTCTATTAGTTGTGCACTATTGGAGTGTGGACTACCGTAGCAGACTTACTTTGGTATCCTGCACTACTTTTTATTCAGATTGAGAGAGGGTTCTTACGTATTGCTCTCTAGTGGTTGATTTTTCAACTTCTTATAAATAACATTGCTTGTAGTTCTAGAGCGGTTTGCAGCGTTTAGTTTAGTGGTGCGAGTTCTTTGAATTTGAAAACTTTGTGCTTTAATATTATTTATTAAATAGACTTCTTAGAATTAGTTTCCATTAAAGATAATAATGAGTGGCAGTAAAAAATGCGATCGACTCTCTAGTGTGTTGTACTGTTAATCCTTATAGTAGTAAAGCACAAACTTATAAAGAATAAACCTCTCTCGCATCGTGAAACCTACATAACCTGACGTAAAATATTACACCTCAAATTGGGTTCTATCAATGGCGTCGCAGGTTAAGTGCACAAATATACTATACATAAACCAATCGGTTAGATCCCTAATAGCCCGGTTGATCTTTTTCGAGGCTTAGTTCACACCAACTATCGTCTCCTCCAGAATATTTCATTTTTACAAGCTTCAAACCGGTATACGCAGCTGCGTTTTTGTAGCCTAGGAAATCAATGCTTGTGTTTTCGCACCACAAATTGTAGGCCAGTGTCTTGAGAAACGTAAAAAAATAATCTTCGTGGGATTTACACGCGAAGCTTAAATTAAAAATAATAATTGAGAATTTTCCCATGCGGGGTGTAAAATCCTTGGAACTTAAATAGTAAAATGAAAAGGTGAAGCTTTATTAAAAAAAGGCGCAAAATAAATTAGTCACTTCCGAAAACGATTTCTTTAAAGAAAGTTTTTTATTTGCGTGAGAACATTACATCACTGAAGTCGTACATATTCTAAGTCTTAACCCTAACGCTACCTCTATTTATACTATTTCTTATCTAACGCATTTGAAATACGTAACTCTCTAAATGAGAACTATTGGGAACCAGAGTTCGAAAGTCCGGAAAGTTTCTCATCTCCTGTTTTGTGTTATCTTAGTTTACATTTTTAGCTATTGACTTCTAAAACAAATATCTATAAATTAAATGCATAATCAGTAAAATAATAGTGACACAAAATTATCGTGTAAGTGCTAACATTCTTAAAATTCACTACAGGACCTTCTATTTTATTTAATACTAATTTATCATTTTTCAAAACTCGATAGACCTCGTTAAGTTCATCGAGAGGTATCGGATCTATTTCTAAAGGCTTAAAATCAAAGTTTGACATTTTTGAATTATTTGTATAAAATTCTAAGCGTGGTAATATTATATCCTTAGAGCTAGAAATTTCTTTAACAAAAGTTTGTAACACTACTTCGTCGAGTAACACTTCACAACAACCTTTAAGCTCTACCAAATAGCTACCGTTTATTGGAATACTGTCTTTCACTTTTTCACACTTTTGTATAACCACTAAAATATGAGGCACTACAATTATTCATTTGTTCTTCTCCAGTTTTGGATTTTCTTTGTGGTTATCTTTACAGGTATTTGGTGACAATTGCGTATATTATCGGCGTATCTTATTAGTTCAATTTTGCATGGTGCTGTTGAAGTGATTTTTGATGTTTGCACTTGATGACAAATAAATTCTTCCTGAGTGATTTCATTGCACATTGTGTCAGGAAATCATAAGCGTGGTTCGTTTAACAAAAGGTATTTTGCAATAGGGATGATCATCTTAAAAGAAGTCTGAGATGGGTCTGGTAATGGATAAAAATGGTAATAGATATAATCATCCATTTCAACAATTGGTACGTTCAAGGTAAACACAATACAGTGTGTTATCTTTACTGTAACTTTTAATATTGATGATTTTTTTCGAATTGCTACGTATTATGTACTGTCAATTCGAATGGGTATTTATTGCCTTGTAATTGTTTAGTGGCTGTGGTTAGTTCAGATAATAATTCAAAGGGTTCTATCTTAGCATTATAAAAAATGTTTAATTTGGAAAAAGTAATAGCAACTTCGATTTGTTTTAATAGATCATATAAAATCTAAAAATTTGTGGTAAATTGCAAAGCTAATCTTTCTAGAGCAAAATAGTGAAAAGTCTCAACCTGGTCAATAGTTAAATTTTTAATTTATTTTGAAATCTGCTCAATTTGAGCTTTTAGGATATATTGATGTTGAGCTAATATTTTAGAATTATTTTCGACACACTGAAAGGAAGTTTAAAATAGAGTTATTTGATGATTAATTAAAGTTTTAATGTTTTCTTGGTTATCAGTTAAAGATGAAATGACGTTATCGCACATTTCTCCATCGCTGTAATCTAAATTTTCAGTGAGAAACTTTACTGCTGAGTCCACATTGTTAAAAAGTGATTGTTTCGATCGCTTATTCCAAAGCGGATTTAATTGTATTAACTGTAACTCAATTTTATTCTCTAAAATTTGGTCTGTGCGATATGAATTGTGAAGTGATTGATTGAATTAGAATACATTTGAGGATTTTCAAAGGGTATTCTGAATTTGTTCATATTGAGCCTAAGTGAAAACGTTTTTTCTAATGTTAGCAATATCATAAATTTGTATAAATGTCCAAAAATAAGTTTTTATTTGGGCTATGCCTTAAGGAAGAGGAGGACGTTCAGGGTTCTCGCTTAAATTGTAGAACTGAACGGCAAATCGTCTCGTAGCTGTGCAGAGGGCAAACCTGTAACGGGGAGTTTTCTTAGTTTCTTAATATGTATGTTTTTTTTTCTTAATGTAACTTCCTTATTTTTTAGTTTCTTTCTTGCTATTTCTACCCTATTCCAATCTAATATTTTAGTAATTTTATATGGTTTTAAAAACACCTTATCTTTTTCGTTTTTCTTTTTAGGATTCTTCTTAAAAGCCATTTGTTCTGCTTTAAATTCTGGATTATTATCTCAATTGGTATTCTTTCATTTACTTAATTATATACATGTGCCCAATTCTTCCTTATTACTACTAACGTAATCGGAATAAAAATTAGGAGGTAAAAATATTTCATTGAAGTCTCTTTAATTCGTATGCCTAAACGTCAATTCAAAGGGAGTATATTTTGTTGCACTGTGAATCTAATTATTATAACCTATTATATAGTCCATTAAATCGCTTCTTTTGTGGTAAATTTCACGCAATAGTCTTAAGTGTTCAATTTGAAATGTTTTCTTTCAACTATAGAGTTAAATTCCTGATGTACAGGTGTTATAAAATGCACATTAATTTTATGTAGTCCTAAAATTTCTTTAACTGTAGCGTTGTTAAATTCCGTCCCTTTATCTGTCACCATGGTTTGGGGTATTTTGAAAGAAGCAAAATATTTTATAAGTGCTTGACTAATATTTATTGCCGTTTTTCCACTTATAAAAAAAAATTGAGTTAGTTCTGTAAAAGCATCTACTAACATTAAATAATTTTTTTCCATCAAAAGTAAATACGTCCATATCTACAACTTCGAATGGTTTTTTTCGCCATTTTAGTTAGCCTTATTGGGATGTATGGGGGTCTGTTTAGCGTATTTATTTCTTCGGCACAATGTTGTTATATATATATATATATATATATATATATATATATATATATATATTTATTTGCTATGCTACTGGCGGATTATCCAGCCCCGACGTTGTGCTGCATTATTTATTTTCTACGTACTCTAAATTATTGAACCGGAATTCTTGATTCCCTCCGTTGTGCGCCTTAATTTTCTACCTACTCTAAATTATTGGACCACCATTTTAATATTCACGATTAAGTGTAATTATCTCCTCCTCCAGCTGTTTTCTTAATATTGCTATCAACTGGACTTTATCATTAAACAACTCTATCTACCAATGGCAAAATTCGATACGTTACCGCCTTGCGGGTTATCACTTTCCTATTCAACTTGTGGCTCCGCCTTTGTACTATTTAAATCTTATGACCTCGGCTAGCATTTATTTGCAATTATAAAATTCAGTAAATTTAGATTTTATATAATGAAACCAATATGTTATGTACAGATTTGAAATTATTTGTAATACATTTCTTATAAATTTCATTTATTAACAACCATCTAGTATGTACTCAAAAACCTAAAGTCACCAAAGAAAATTTATTATCTTTACCAACAAAGTGTAGAATATTCTAAACCTGTTTTCCTATTACTCATTCAATACGTATGCAACCTCTTTTGTTGACTTCTTCACAAGCATATCATATTTAGCTAATTCAATATTAAAAATAAAATAAAAATTCATATGAAAAAAAACAAATGTCTTATAACTAAAAATCTGACCTGGTTTTATCTTTCTCACATCGACGCTTCCAATAAAAATAATCTTTCCCAATTCTGGATTCCATTCAAATTATTACACTATGGACCACCACCATTAAATTATATACCCCAATTTATTTTAATTCTTCAAACTTAGACTTTTATCATTCTTGCCCCAGACTTAAAATTGTAGTTTGTTTCATCCCTGTACTTCAAGATTGTATTATTCTTCCTTTCCCCTTGACATTTAAATTGTATTACTGTATTTTTTTCTTAACATCCGAATCCTAGTCTATTTCCCTCAGACCTCAAAACCCTATTATTTTTATGTCTTAGTTTACAATAAATTCATTAAAAACGTACTTACGTTTAAACGGCAATTGTAATCTTCATATTCGCACTCATTTTATTTTTCACTTTTATACTTATTATGTATTACTTTATTTACTGGCAATACACTTCGGCCTCCATTGAGTTCAAAACTGACTTTCTTATCAAGGTGCTTGCTAATATAATCTCGAATTCCCACCTAATCCGTGGGCCAGGTCTAGAACTCGTCGCTTGTCTCTGACCAATCAAATAATTGCTTTTAAAGCAGTTTCTGATGCAATGCTCCACGCTTTCCCATAATCACAACCTGCCCACAGCTGTCTTTCATTATCAACATGCTGTATTTTGATAAATTACTTGCTTTTCTATAAACAACTGATGCAACCCGACTTTAAATTTTCATGTTTACATGCGATTCACGCAATTTTTAATCATTTCTCTTATCAAAATGGTTAGATCTTTGTACGCATTTATATTAACTGCCTGAAACTCTATTTCTATATCCGTATTAATTTAATCGTCTGGAACTCTTCTTCTTAATGCGTGTCTAATTACACTTTATCATTTATTTCTCAATATACGCGTACTTCCACTGAAAAATGTCCTTATTTGTTTTACCTAAATTAACTAAACTTTATCTACAGGGTATTTAATGTTTACTATTTACTTGATACATGTACTTCTCATTCCTACGCCAACCATGCGTCTTCCTATATTTACCTGCGTCGCCCAAAAACTATTTCTACTTTATATACAGGGTGTTGACTACTTACTATCTACAAACTATGTCTATTTCTTAATTATTTCCTTAAATAAGTGTAGTTTTCTGCTGCCTATTCTAATTACTCCTTCCCGAACGACCTTTACTATAACGTGCACCCTTAAGCAACCCCTTATTACAGCAATATATATATTTTATTAATCTATTCCACAATAAAATCGTGGTAGATTTTATATTACCTATCGAGCATTCTTGTGTAACTGTAACAAGCCCAGGGTAAGGTTTGGATGGAAAATGGCTTATAGTAAAAAAACACTCTTAAGACTTTTAGCTAACTGAGTTTTTGGCCCACGGTTGCATAAGATTAGGTCAGTGGGTATATTTAAATTGAAAGAAACAAAATAAAGGACGCCATCTAAATTTTTGTAAAGCAACTGACTAAATTAATTTGCTTAAAGGAAAATTTGGAAATCTAAGTTATCGCTAACCACTTTAAATACAAAGTTTGATTGTCACAAATATGATACTTACATCTGATTGTCTTCTTCAAGGATCTAACGATGAGTAGGGCGACTCTGAAACATAATTTCTACCAACATAGACACCCTATATATTTTACGGACCAGTATGAATATGTAATCTTTGAATTAAGTTCAATTTGTTTCCACTATATGGTGGTACACTTTCGGATAGGTTTACCTTGTAAATACCTAACAAAATTTGGAAAATTTAATCATTACTGAGAAAAGAACTGAAGTTAAAAAAATAACTCTATATTCTCTTTTAAGACAAGTAAATAAGATTATAAATTATAAGTGTATTTAATAAAATTTAATTCTTATATATGTAATTTTGGAATCAGATTTTTAATTATAGACATTAGTTTTCATATTGAATAGTCACGGTAGCGCTACTACATCCTCACAATGATTAAAAAATTTTGATAAAATACTTTAAGTTCAAATTTTATCATACAGGGCTCAGGTCCTATAAATTAACATATTAGTATTTTAATTTGTGATAAACAAGATAACTGTGACGATAGTATGTCTACATCTGTACAAGTGAGGTATACTATCATAGGTTGAACACACTATTAATTACAAAAAATTGTACTACTCATTGTACTTTATACTTTAGCAAAATGAGCTTTTGGAAAATTAATTAACAAAATTATTCATACAAGTCATAATAAATTGCACACAGCAACCTGAAGTAAAAACAAGCTTCAAAAGGAAATCATTACATGCAAAATTTACGTAATGAACTTGGTTACGTTAGCATTATTTTAGAACTATTACTTTCTTACCGATAGCGGCAATGACCTATAACATTCAAACGACATGTATATTAGATGAACACGTCGGCTGCACAGCGGCCATATGTCGAACAAGGTTGCTTACTTATTTGCCTTCTAAACGAGTTCCATAACATTTAATTGAACCAAACCAAATAAAATATTTTTTGATGATCTAAGCCTGCATCGGAATTACGCGAAATTACATCAAAATCATTACGAAATTAGCTACATTTACAGAGTTATCAAAGTTATCGAAGCTATCGAAGTTGCACTGTAATAAAATAATTAATTTTATATGCTTACACTTTTAAACAAACCGTTCGCCAAGAGGATTTGTACACTACACTTCTACTTTAGTTGTGACGGACAACTTTTAGAATACTGTGTCGTCTATTACGACGCCTTTGCCAGAAAAACTTGACTTTCCTAAACATCTTGAGTGTTTTTCAACACCAAGCGACCTTCCAGTTCAACTAAGAAACTTAAAGTGACAATCAATCGCCAGTCGTCGGAACAACTTGAAAACCTTAGATACTTCAAGATGTAAGAACACGCTAACAAGTTTGTATATATATATATATATATATATATATATATATATATATATATATATATGTTATCAGTAAGGAATATGTGATATGTAGTAGATTGTAATTGTAATTAAAATTAAAGAGTGCTTTGGAGTTTATCGGTTATTAAACATGCAATAACGACTGAATTAACTATATAAATGTTGTTAAATGAAGACTAAAATAATAGATGAACCGCGGTAAAGTCAATGAATAAATTTACTAGAAAATTTATATGTTACAATGTATATTCATTGATAAAGTTATTTAGTTAGTTAGTTTTCATATTTTTCCAGTAATTATTTTGTTTGAGCCTTTCATAGATCTCATTTATTCCTCGGTCTGTCGTTTTACCATCATGATAGTTTTTAATTATTATTGTCTGCTCTTCAATGTCTGTAAGTGTATTAAACAGTTTGGTACATTTAATTAACTTCAACCCATTTTCAGAAAGACGCTGTTGATATACGTTATTGAAGCCCATTATACACTATGTATTTGTTGAAATGTAAATATTAAGTGTTACCAAGGTTGGTATACTCAATTAGAAAATCCAAAATAACTTTGTCATTAATAATTTCTGGAATTTTTACTTATATAATTGTGTGGTCGCTTTCATTTTCTAAGGTTACGTCGGTCTTGTAATACAAATTCGAGTAAACTAAAATCTGGTGTGGATTGTTATTTATAATTTCGTTTAAAATAGCAATTCCTTGATTCTGTTTCCATTAGAGTTAGAATGTTGAGTAGATATGTTGTCGTCATTAGGAATATGTATTGTCCATGGAGGTTCAGGAGTGTTTAATTGAGGTTCGTCGAGTAATTCTGTTTCAAGTTCATTTTCGTCTTGCGGTTCTTAATCTAGACCTTATAAATTCTGCTAAATAATCATCTATGTCACCCATATTATTTGCGGGAGATCTTGTCTCTAAAGCATTGACTGGTAAACGGGATAAACAATCGGCATTAGTTTCAGGAATAGCAATAAATGGTAAATCTTAGGTAAATGTGTTCACGTGTATCATCTCTCGTTGTTTCGAGGCATAACCTGTAGAAAATTTTCTTGAGTAGGATTTATATGATTAACGTTGTAATTTATATTTTTACACGCGTTATTTGAAAACTGGATACTATTTACATTATTCTCATGTTCTATAAAATAAGGGTCATTACAGTTTAAACTATTTCTATATTTTGATTGTATAACTTTTGAGATTGAAACTGATGTTTAATAGTCGTATTTCCAGAAGATGTGTCAATCGGTTCGTCTTTATTAAAATTGGATGAGTTATATGAGCGAACTTGGGCAAATCTTTGAAATGAATTTTTAAAATTTTGATTATTACTAAGTGGTGTGTTTTGCATACCAAACCTGTTATTAAAATGGTAACTTGGATTATATGTTCTCTGATGGTCTGCAGAGGCGTAAAATAAGTTTGAGTTTATATTTTTAAAATAAGGTCTTTGCGTTTGAAATTGCAAATATAAAGGTTGGATGTTTTGAAATGTATTTGGGTATCTACAATTAAAATTATTAAAATTTTGTCTGAATGGTATGTTAGAGTGATTTGGATATCTACTAAGCGTCATTCTTGAAATGAGTCTGAAATATGAATTTGAATTTAAGTTGCTATTTCTTTTTGTAGAATATAAGAAATTTTCTTCTTCGATAACTAATCCCATAACTTGCTCTAAACTACTAAGGTTACGTAGTCTAATATTCGTTTGAATGGTTACCGGCAAACCACAAATATATGTTTTAAGCGCAAGTCATCATAACCTTTAAGTCTAATAGTTACACTCTTCGGCTGACATGGTCAATGAATTTAATTTTGCAATTATTAAACTCCTTGCGTCTTGGCAACCCATTCCAAAATTATATGGCGTCTCATGTTTATTTGGTCTTTAACTAATTAAATCTTGGATAAGACAATCTGTATCGCGTTGATCTCCAAAAGATAAATTTAACGCGTTTTTTATTTTGTCCCAATTTTTTAACTCTATGCGTGAACCTATTAATATCTGACCTCAACCTATCAATTTACGTATAATAGCCTTAAGTAAGAAACTGTTTAGTTGAATATTAGTTTTACTAGTGAATACCTTAATTACATTCTCACAATTTTCGATAAATATTGTCAAGGTATGAGGGTTTCCATCGTAAGGGGGAATGGAATCCAAATGTAGTCTTAGCATTTGATAATATGTTTGTTCAGTTGTCATGTTTGAATTAATTAAGCTATCTAAATTACTGAAACTATTTTCTGAGCTTTTGAAAACCACATCGAATCGTCGATAAAAGCACTTATAGGTTTAGTATTTTTTCCTTAATAAAACTACAATATAATGGCGTATCCATATATTTAAATTCAAAAACAAAACGAAAAATGTCTAAAGGAATCGGTGTTGAGGAAATACCGGCGCGTGAAGTTGTAACCACTACAAGAAGCGCAAACTAAAAACCAGTTTGCTTCTTGTGCGCCCAATGTTTACTCTAAAATAAAATGTGTGGTCCTAATAACAAAAAATGATAAAAGGAAATTAAGTGACTGCTGCCAATTTCATACTGAGTACTTACCAAATTGTAACACATTAGGTTTTTAAAGAAAAATCACAACTAATTTGCTCTTTGATTACATTTTGATGCGCTAAAATATTCAAATTTGCCAACCTCGAAGAAACAAAGTAATGACGGTTCAAATATCACGAAAGGCACCACTTAACTCGATAGTGCGATCTTTACACGCATACAAGCTAACCTAAATATTTTGTTATGTTATTTAAAATCAGAAATGTAGCTATTTGATCACGTAGGACGTATGTTGTTATGCAAATCTATAGTTATGCTGTTACACATTTCATAACATTTTTAAATAAATTTAGTTTGCTCACTGGAATCTATTTGTGTAACGATTTTTTCAAATTCTTTATTTTAATTTTAGAATCTTGTAAATAATTGAAGGCAGTGTGAGATTACGTGGAATATAGTTTCTATCTCGTATAGTGTCGGAGACATGTAACTATAAAGTTTAAACAAAATATAATGTTTTTGGGAATAATGAAATTTTGACTTTGGATTCTCATAGATTGTTATAAAATAGAAGAGGGATGTCTTTACAACAGATATCCTACTTATAACAGTTGTTTCAGGGGTATGATTGCATAATTTAAATAATATACACTTATATAGCAAAAGTCAAAAGTCGGCACGATTTGGAGGAACTGTTTATTACCAATTTGTCAAAAATTTTTATTCGTTATGAAGGAGTATATATAGTACCCTTATTTTCGACATTTTCAAAAAAGTTTATTTAGAAAAGTTGTTTAAAATTGAAGGAAGCTCTAAAATTTAAAATTCTTGTTTTTAGCATTAGAAAGAAAACCAGTAGCTCAATACACTCGAAAGACCCTCCCTCTCTTTTCACCCTATTATGTATTTTTTATAATTACTTTTGTTTTCTTGGTGCAACATTGTGATTTCACCCTATTCAGTAAATGGGATACTCGCAAAAATTATTTGTATACGTTTGTTTTTGAATTATGAATTACTAAACTACGCGGCTCCCCAGGATTGATTTGATCCAAATACTAGCACCGCATTGCTCAATTCTGAAAACTAGCACTGAAAACTAGCACTTAAGCCATTTCAGAAATATGGACTATTTTATTCGGGCGGAGGGGCAACTGGACCCTCATCCCGCTCGGATTTTCTCGAAAACCTAGCACTAAGTAGCTGTAACCTAGCACCTGACTGAAAATGCTAGCACCTCAAAAACAAGAAGGCGGCAATTTTCCAAAAATGTTCAAAAAAGTTGAAGCTTGGGCACCTCATTACTAATAACTAGCATCGGCAGCAGCGCCTATCTGTAGCAACTGCTTTAGAATCAATCGCCCAGTCAACTACCTTGTGACTAGCACCTACTGAACAATTTGCAGACTGGCGCTGAAACTGGTGAAACTCCGAATGTGTCTTTATGCAAGTAAGGAAAGGTTTGTTAATCGGGGCGAACATGCTTCTGTAAAAGGTATGTGTTGCTTTGGTACACCTACCCTATCTGCCTAACAAGTTTTGATAGGGAATGTTACTACTCTCAATCCTCCCAGTAAACCCCCGGGCAAGGAAATAAAGTTCTAAAAACACTTACTCCGGCATTTAGCTGGGTGTTGTCTTCAGGGACGGTTCTCTCAGCTGTTGTCTTGTAGTGAAACGCTGTTCCTGCTGGTAGAACTTTACTGACGATACGGTAGGGATGACGTAAAAGGAGTGGGATTGGAAACGAATTTACGCCAGCTCTATCCCGTAAACGGTACGATAATCGTTCGAAGTTGGTACGGTTATTCGTCCAGCTAGGCGGTACTCCTCGGCTTAGAATGGTTATTTCGCTCTAGCACGTTGGACACGTGCGAAACGATTCTAATAATTCGAACCAGCGCGCTAAAGACCTTCCGTTTCCTTCACATATAATAGAAGATGGGACATCTTCCGACATAGTTAGGGGTCTATTCCTGTAAAGGGCATTGCGATTTTTATCTCTAAACATAAACTAAACAAATTTAAATAAGCGCTACCAAGTCCTAAGATAAACAAATTAAGAGTAAAGCAATATTTTAAGAGCTGACGTAGAAACCCAAAGATAAAAAGATCGCATTCGTTAACAAAAACCTGTCTTATAAAAATAAGACGCAGCTCGTGAAAGAAATTACAAAGGTTAAACAAAAAAATATAGAACACAGTGTCCTTTAAAATAAATGACAATATATAACTAACTAGTTATTGCTTATTGGCACAAAAATTGTTAATCAGAAGTTCTACTTTTATATTATCAGATTTGATCGCGTTTGACCAAAATAAAAGTTTAAATATTTTAACTAATTGTATAATGTAGGAAAAACTTTTTAATAGCCATAGCTTTTAACATTTAACTTCACCACAATAATATTTCTAACGAAATCAAAATTATGTCTTTTTAAATCAAAAGACCGCTCTCTAAACATAAGTCTATTTACACCTTATAAATATTTCAACTAAGTAAAAATTTGTAAACACAATGCATTGAAATATCATTTCTATCCTGGGCAGATCTTATCAGGTTGATTACAGTTTCACTCTAATCAGTCAGTTTATATTTAAATTTGCAAAAAAGTGAAATAAACTTAATTGTACACCAAATAAATTAAGAGCAAACAAAAGTTCAATGCTATTTCTTATTAAGCACTTTCTGTATTGAAAATTTAATTTTTCATAACCTCCAAATTTTGTATAAACACAAATGCAAACACTGCGTTATTACTAACTGTTAAGTACTTTATATTTAAATTGCAATGGAATATTTTTATATTGTGCAAATTTTCTATGATCAGACTGTACCGTCTACAACCCTACTTTGAATGGTAACGCAACAACCCTCGCGTCCAGAAAGACAGTATTGCGTTAACACTGTAAAGCGTGTCATGCTTACTGGCACACAACCATCACTTCACGGTGTTAATGCAATACTGTCTTTCTGGACGCGAGTGTCATTCAAATAGGTTGAACATCTGATCATAGAAAATTTCCACAATATAAGAATATTCCATTCAATTAAATAATTAAAGTGAACGAAAAGGCATATTATTCAAACAACAAAACTTACAAAATGAAAATGCCTGTAACAAATTAATTTCTTACACTAAATCAAACATTTTGTGAGTAATAATTCTAATCTATAAACACTACACGTAGACAAACGCAACATAAAACAAACTCGAACTAAACACTTTCACTAGTCACATTTAGGTAAAAGGCAAATCTTCGCAAAGGAGCGCTTAACAAGCCCGCAGCTGGTCCGTATTGTTGCAACACGACTTACTCCATCTCCACCACCATGAGTTTCTATTATACGACCAAGCTTCCACGAAGAAACAGGCGCGTTGTCGTCTTTAAGGATAATCAATTGTCCAGGTTTAAGCATACCACAATTCGCTCGCCACTTGACGCGTTGTTGCAATTCACAGATGTGCTGCAACTTCCACCTTTTCTAAAATAGTTGCTGCGATTTCTGAATAAAAGCAAAGTTTTTTAAGCGAGACGCAGCAGTATCAGTGACATCAGGATGTGGAATTGTATCCATGTGCCGTCCAATTATAAAATGTGCAGGTGTGAGGGGGGTGAGGTCATGAGGGTCAGAGGACAAAGGATGAAGCGGTCTTAAATTTAAGATTGATTCAATTTGAGCCAATAAAGTATAAAATTCTTCGAAAGTCAGTAGAGTATTTCCGATAGAACGTTTTAAGTGATGCTTTATGCTTTTAACGCCGGCTTCCCAAAGGCCGCCGAAGTGCGGAGATTGGGGAGCTATAAAATGCCATTCAATGCCTAAATTTGATGCAATATCAGTGAGAGAATCTTTGTTCAATTTAACTAATTTATACAATTCTTTTAATGTGGAGTGTGCGCCAACAAAGTTGGTGGCGTTGTCAGAATATATTTTCGCTGGCTTGCCACGACGAACAACAAATCTTCTTTATCACATTAAAAATGCTTAGGTGGAAAGATCGCTAACAAGTTCAACATGAATTGCTTTTGTGGAGAAACATATAAATAAACAAATGTAACTTTTGGTAGTTGTACAACCACGTCCGCTTTTGCTTTTAATTAATATGGGTCCGGCATAATCTGTATCGACAACAGCAAACGGAAAATTTTGAGATATTCTGTCGCGGGGTAAGTTACCCATTATTGGATTAATAGTTTTGGAAGAGCACTTAAAACATTTGATACAATTGTGTACTATTTTTCGAACTAAATTTCTACCATTTGTGAACCAAAACCGTTCCCTTATGCAAGAAATGAGTAATTGACGACCACAATGAAGAAGTCTAATGTGTTCGCGTGAAGCTAGTAAATTTGAAAGGTGATGTCGACTATCAAGAAGAATAGGATGTTTTTATCGAATTCGTAATCAGAATTTTGAACGCGTCCTCCTACACGAAGAAATCCATCATTGTTAAGAAATGGGGATAGATTTAGTAGCTTACTACGAGAGGAGATGCTTTTTGAGAACTTAGCAATTTAATTTCTTCCCAAAAAGATTCTAGTTGATAAATTTTCACTAAACACATAAGAGCAGAGTTAATTTCTTTAAAGGTCAAAGAGCCAAACTTTCTCAATTCGAGTTTAACAGAGGAGTTATGTCTGAAACGCAAGCAATAAGCGATTATTCTTTCGAGTATGCTTAAGCTAGAGTACTTTTCAAATGGAAAATTTTTGTTTTCGCTAACCACAAAAGTAACGATTTTTTCTTTGATTTCGGGAAGGTTATCCTGTAACGGCATCGTTTCTGAGTGTTCGATTTGAGTTTTGTAAAGAAAATCTGGAGCATTCCACCAAACATTACACGTTTTCAATTGGGATGGCATTAAACCACGAGACAATATGTCGGCCACGTTGTTATGGGTTGAAATGTGAGACCAAGTCCAATCACAAGTAATATTCTGAATTTCCGCTACTCTGTGGCACACAAACGTTTTTAAAAGATGCGGTGGCGTTTTTAGCCAGCCAAGTACTATCGTGGAGTCTGTCCATAGATAGCAACTATCAATTTTGTACCTTATAGCACTAATTACCGTAGACATCAGTTTTGATAAAAGTAGGGCTCCACAGAGCTCCAATTTGGGAATATTGAGCGTCTTCAATGGAGCTACTTTGCTATTTGAACAAAGAAGCTGGCAAGAGATAACACTATCATAAGTAATTGATCTTATATAAATGCAAGCACCGTAGGCTCGCGAACTCGCGTCGCAAAAACCATGAGCTTCAATAATTTCAGGATTGATGCATATAACAAAGCGAGGGATTTCCAATTGTTTTAATTTATCAAGTTCAGAGCGAAACTGGGTCCACTTATGATGTAAGTCGAAAGATACGGATTCATCCCACCCAGTTTTATTTAACCACAATTGTTGAAGTAAAAGTTTAGGGATTATAACACATGGGCCCAGCAATCCGAGAGGGTCAAAAATTTGACCAATTTCTGAAAGGATTGACCTTTTCGTGATACGTTTACTTTTAGAAGGGAAAATTAAGAATGCCGAATTGTAGTGTTTAAAATTCCAATATAAACCAAGAGTTTTTGTGTGGTCCTGAAATTATTGAAGCTCATGGTTTTTGCGACGCGAGTTCGCGAGGTTACGGTGCTTGCATTTATATAAGATCAATTACTTATGATGGTGTTATCTCTTGACAGCTTCTTTGTTGAAAGAGCAAAGTAGCTAGATTGAAAACGCTCACTATTCCCAAATTGGAGGTCTGTGGAGCCCTACTTTTATCAAAACTGATGTCTACGGTAATTAGTTCTATAAGGTACAAAATTGATAGTTGCTATCTATGGACAGACTCCACGATAGTACTTGGTTGGCTAAAAACGCCACCGCATCTTTTAAAAACGTTTGTGTGCCACAGAGTACCGGAAATTCAGAATACTACTTGTGATTGAACTTGGTCTCACATTTCAACCCATAACAAAGTGGCCGACATATTGTCTCGTGGTTTAATGCCATCCCAATTGAAAACGTGTAATGTTTGGTGGAATGCTCCAGATTTTCTTTACAAAACTCAAATCGAACACTCAGAAACGATGTCGTTACAGGATAACCTTCCCGAAATCAAAGAAAAAATCGTCACTTTTGTGGTTAGCGAAAACAAAAATTTTCCATTTGAAAAGTACTCTAGCTTAAGCATACTCGAAAGAATAATCGCTTATTGCTTGCGTTTCAGACATAACTCCTCTGTTAAACTCGAATTGAGAAAGTTTGGCTCTTTGACCTTTAAAGAAATTAACTCTGCTCTTATGTGTTTAGTGAAAATTTATCAACTAGAATCTTTTTGGGAAGAAATTAAATTGCTAAGTTCTCAAAAAGCATCTCCTCTCGTAGTAAGCTACTAAATCTATCCCCATTTCTTGACAATGATGGATTTCTTCGTGTAGGAGGACGCGTTCAAAATTCTGATTACGAATTCGATAAAAACATCCTATTCTTCTTGATAGTCGACATCACCTTTCAAATTTACTAGCTTCACGCGAACACATTAGACTTCTTCATTGTGGTCCTCAATTACTCATTTCTTGCATAAGGGAACGGTTTTGGTTCACAAATGGTAGAAATTTAGTTCGAAAAATAGTACACAATTGTATCAAATGTTTTAAGTGCTCTTCCAAAACTATTAATCCAATAATGGGTAACTTACCCCGCGACAGAAAAACTCAAAATTTTCCGTTTGCTGTTATCGGTACAGATTATGCCGGACCCATATTAATTAAAAGCAAAAGCGGACGTGGTTGTACAATTACCAAAAGTTACATTTGTTTATTTATATGTTTCTCCACAAAAGCAATTCATGTTGAACTTGTTAGCTATCTTTCCACCCAAGCATTTTTAATGTGTTTAAGAAGATTTGTTGTTCGTCGTGGCAAGCCAGCGAAAATATATTCTGACAACGCCACCAACTTTGTTGGTGCACACTCCACATTGAAAGAATTGTATAAATTTGTTAAATTGAACAAAGATTCTCTCACTGATATTGCATCAAATTTAGGCATTGAATGGCATTTTATACCTCCCCAATCTCCGCACTTCGGCGGCCTTTGGGAAGCCGTCGTTAAAAGCATAAAGCATCACTTAAAACGTTCTATCGGAAATACTCTACTGACTTTCGAAGAATTTTATACTTTATTGGCTCAAATTGAATCAATCCTAAATTCAAGACCGCTTCATCCTTTGTCCTCTGACCCTCATGACCTCACCCCCTTCACACCTGCACATTTTATAATTTAACGGCACATGGATACAATTCCACATCCTGATGTCACTGATACTGCTGCGTCTCGCTTAAACAACTTTGCTCTTATTCAGAAATCGCAGCAACTATTTTGGAAAAGGTGGAAGTTGCAGTACATCTGTGAATTGCAACATTGCGTCAAGTGGCGAGCGAATTGTGGTATGCTTAAACCTGGACAATTTATTATCCTTAAAGACGACAACGCGCCTGTTTTTTCGTGGAAGCTTGGTCGTATAATAGAAACTCATGGTGGTGGAGATGGATGCAACAATACGGACCAGCTACGGGCTTGTTAAGCGCTCCTTTGCGAAGATTTGCCCTTTACCTGATTGTGAGTATTGAAAGTGTTTAGTTCGAGTTTGTTTTATGTTGCGTTTGTCTACGTGTAGTGTTTATAGATTAGAATTAGTACTCACAAAATGTTTGATTTAGTGTAAGAAATTAATTTGTTACAGGCATTTTCATTTTGTAAGTTTTGTTGTTTGAATAATATGCCTTCTTTTCGGGGCTCACTTTATGTTAAGTACTTTATATTTAAATTGCAATGAAATATTTTTATATTGTGCAAATTTTCTATGATCAGACTGTACCGTCAACAACCCTTCCTTGAATGGTCACGCAACAACCCTCGCACCCAGAAAGACAGTATTGCATTAACACTGTAAAGTGATGGTTGTGTGCTAGTAAGCATGACAGGCTTTACAATTTTGTACTCGTATGTTTTATACTAAAAACAAATAAAAAAGTTTTATATACTGTCTGCTTTGTACAAGTGTTTTAATTAACATTTATCATTATCAAAGGCATTTCAAAGACTAACTGAGTTTAAATCTTTATACTAAATTTCTATAACCTTTATGCGAATAAAAGCTAACTTTAAAATTAGAGAATGTTTAATTTGAATTCTAGAAAAGCTGCTATTAGCTTATTCTTTAACGGTAAGTATCTATTATAAAAGACACTGCTACATCACAAAAAATTACCTCAAAAATATACTTTAAATTTATCTGAAGTTTGAATGTAAACAAAGCCAGTAAGTATAAACCTGATCAAACAAAAAGTCAACTACCGGTAATTTGGAGCGAATTCAAATGGGTCGGGTAAATTCGAACACGTCGCTCTTATTCTGCATTTATCTCAAACAAACTTGTTACGAAGAGTTTAGCCTACCACCTGTGGATTGTGGTTATAGAACACAAGTCAGATGAATACATTAGTGGTAATAGCAGGCAGATTCCCTGTTAGGTAAACATTTCGTGAATTTTATAATCGTATACTGTATTTCACCCATTTACGTAAGCGCTGAAAAGTAACTGTTGTATCTTCAGTCAATCTAAGTAAGTTTTCTTGAAAACTTGTAACAATAGTATTTTACATATCTTTAAGATGTATGGTGAATCTTACTAAAATATACTAATAAATGTAATTTTGAGAGGCACTTATACAAAATATTCGTTTACAGCGGGGTGAGTTCGAAAATGGTTAGAACGTATTAAAAGCGACTTGGGGCAACGCATTATGGTAATTATTCTACATCATCGTTAGAAAAAGCGTTGAAAGCCATCAAGGATAAAAAGTTGACGTACAGGCGTGCCTCAGAGGTGTTCAACATTCCTATAGCAACCCTCTGCAATAAAATAAAGGAAAATCATCACTTACCTGCTGGAGGTCCTACATCATTAAACGAAGATGAGGAACTTAGTCTTTCAAAGGGAATTCAAAAAACTGCAGAGTGGAAACTTCCCCTTACTAGGTTTGATATCCGGTTGTTGGTCAAGCAGTTCTTGGATGCTGAAGGAAAAACAGTCAAATGCTTCAAACATAACGTGTCCGGCATAGACTGGTTCTACAATTTTTTGAAAAGGCACCCAGTATTAACGGAACGTATATGTCAGAATATCAAGCGCTGTTGAGCTGATCTAAGTCTTGACATAATATAATTATTTTGATAATTTGTCAGTTTCCTTGAAAAATGTGCAACCGTGTAATATTGTCAACTACGACGAAACGAACCCGTGTGACGACCCCGGTAAAGCCAAAGTAGTTTGCAAAAGAGGCACGAAATATGTTAACAGAATACAGGATTCTAGCAAATCGAGTTTATCGATAATGGTTACCGTTACAAGAGCAGGAAAAGTGCTGCCACCACAAATTGTTTATAGAGCACAACATCTTTACCCTACATGGATGGAAAATAGTCTCGATGATGCGGTTTATAATCGTACAAAGGGTGGGTGGTTTGAAGGAACTGTAGACGAAGATTGGTTTAAAAAAGTGGCGCTGCCGTATTTTCAAAGATGCGAGGGTAAAAATTTTTTAATAGAGAACAATTTGTCTAGCATCTTTCAATACGAGTTATACAGCTATGTAAAAAAAGCGATATCGTTTTTATCCTACTACCACCAAACTCAACACATCTATTACAACCGTTGGATGTTAGTTTTTTTGCGCCTTTTAAGAAAATATGGAGAAAAATATTGACTGAATGGAAACAAAATAATAGGGGTGTTCCACCAAAATCAGAATTTCCCACCGTACTAAAGGGACTTCTTCATGATGTAGGTCTTAATGCTACCAAAAATATTCTTTCTGGTTTCAGAACTTGCGGGATAATTTCCGGCGACAGGAATAGCGTTTTAAAGAAGCTTCCAAAACTTACCGATGACCAAGTAAAGAAGGAAGCACAACATAATGACATTAATCGATGTTGGACCATGACGTGCGTCAGCTTTATACAAGAATCAAAGACACTTGACAACTAGCAGATCAAGAAACGAAGCAAAAAAATTAATGCTACGCCAGGGAAAGAAATCACCGCACGTGACTTGAATCTACCGACAACCTCAAGGGAACAAAGTGCCTCTGAAGATGAGTTAGAAATTCTTGAGTTTGACATGATGAACGAGGATGGCACCACAGAATTTAATTCGAATGACAACCATGACCCAAACAGTAGCTTCAAAGGTGTGGATGACAGTTTGGGTGCTAATAACTTTGTTTTAGTGAGTTTTAAATTCCCAAATAAAAAAGGCAAAATCACCGAGGTGTTCGAGGTTCAGCCTGACCTCTTAGTTAATTTTTTGAGATAAAAAAATCCAAAAAGGTCGACAATTATTTTAATTATCCAGACGTGAAATATGAGTCCCTAATCAACCTAAGTGACATAGTAATAAAACTGCAATCACCACAAGACCTCAGAAGAAGCTGATGATCATTTAAAGATTTACCGAAAGTCATAGATTAAGCTCTATTGTATTTTTATTCCTTATTCTTTTTGTTATCAAATAGATTTAAGTTTCTATAACTACCTAATTGTTTTCCTATTAATCCAAAAAAGTCAGGTTGGAACGTCCCGTTTTAAGTTTTATAACTCATTGCAATTTTTAGTATCTTTTTAACATAATGCTCTGTGGTTAGAAGCCTTTGAATCTCTCCTTTGGTTAGATATTTTACTGAATTGACATTTGTCAAGTTGTTATTGTAAAACTGTATTAATTGATGCACATTAATTTGTTTTTGTTCATAAAAAGTGGTTTAATTGTGGGAAAATGTTATCTAACCTAAGGGCGATAACGAGCCCATGTGGTGGCTCTTCGTTCTTCTTGATCCAGCCTTTGAATTGTAACGACGGTCTTGGTATGTTAGCAAACTTTATATCGCTTATTGTAGCGGATTCTTGCTTACTACCTTGGATAAAATTAATCTTTCTGATGTTTGTGAGTACGAAAGTTAATTATTACGCTTTGGCGGATTTTACTTCGTTTTGATTAATACTATTGGGTTGGCTTTCACTCAGTTCGTGAAGCACATTTTTGTGATATTTGTTATATGCTACCCACATTGTTATGTGGTAAGTAATAGCGTTATAGCACTTCTTGTTCTATGTATTACATGAATTTTAGGGTTCAAATCTATCTTCAAATCTAGGTTCAAATTTAACTTCAAATTTAAGTCCAAATTTACGTCTGCGTGCGAGTCCAAGAGTAATTGCATATTTTAGGTTTAGCAGTTCCAATTTAAGTAGATGCACATTTGTGAAGATTTGTTTAAGTAATCGTTCTGGTGATATTACGATTACCCAACTTCGACAACTTACTGAAATAGATGGTATTGAAGCTCCCGACGAAGAACTAATTATTAATACAACAAGTTCCATCTTCTGGACTACCGAAATATTAATCGAAACCTGTTGGAGTTATCTGTGGATGAATATTACACCTGAAGCGATTTTGTGGGACTACCTTTAAGTGCTGTAATCCTGTTAAGTTGGATTTGGAATCCCTGACTGCTACTGGTGCATTGGAATTACTTCTTGAGGTCGTATACTTCCTTATTTAAGTGTGTTGTGTTTGTTCTGTTGAGATTATTGGATAAATATTTTTGTGTATGCAACCTTATATGCACCATATTATTATTTTGCTTTGCATGCAACCATACTTACACCTGTGTGTAAGGTGGGTTGCGATAACTAACGTAAATCTGTATTTATGATAAAAATTATTTAGGTATTAGTGTCTGAATGCTTCCGTAGCAAGTGCTATGTTCTTATGATTGTTGCTAACAACTCGTTAATGCGTTCCAGTGATTTATACATATTGATTGTAAATCTAGTCACGAGCTTAGACCCTTGGTTAAATTATTACTCACTTGAGTTAGGCTGTTACAGCTTACTTAGTGGCCACCAAGTCTGCGTGTACCCAATTATTACTTAGTACGAATTATTTTTGCGTATGGGCTCGTGCCCGGATATTCTTAACACCATTGCGTTATTACTGTCAAATATTATTTATACAATCACCTGGAGTAAACATATATTTGCTTATTGTGAGCACTTAGCTTGGTTAATTTTCTCTTGAATCATTTAGGTTTGAATCTTGTATGTATGATTATTTGTAGAATTATTTGTTCTAGTGAAATTTATATTTATGTGTTTGATTTCATGTTTGGCATTGTAGTTACTTCAATAAATTCAGGTTTAATTCTGTGCCCTGTTAATTTATTGATATAGTGAGTTACCTTGGGTTTCGCCCGAGAATAATGGAACATTTCTCGTTGATTCTGCTTGCTCCTGTTCCTGGCGCCCATTAATAAAATAGTTAGTTCTGACTTATTGGACCTTTCTAGTGGTTCCTTATGGTCCTTGAATGCGATTCTTTACCCATCGCCCTGATGAGTCTTTTCTGAGCTATTCCGGAGCACTATTTGTCATCGTAACGTTAAGGAACCCATTATATCGATTAGTTATCGAATTTTTACCGTGACAAGGTATGTAAGAAAGCAGATTTTGCTTTGTATTAAACTGGTTTATAACAGCATGTGTCTTTTTTTGCTTCACGGGCTCGCCATTTAATTCGGAATAAAAGATATTTACTTTTTTAATGTATCTTGTTTGAATTGACACATATGGGGTTTTGAAATCACAATAGGGTGCATGTTCAAGTGTCGTTCAAATTTACCCCAACCATTGGGGCGAATTCGAACAATGTTTATGTATTTAAAAAAT
Source organism: Platerodrilus igneus (assembly GCA_036346225.1). NCBI lineage: Eukaryota > Metazoa > Arthropoda > Insecta > Coleoptera > Lycidae > Platerodrilus > Platerodrilus igneus. The sequence continues at coordinate 203,072 of JARFIW010001228.1, forward strand.
TAATTATTATTTTTTGATCAATGACGGGTATACATGTGGCTTCACAAAGGGTTGATAAAGATATATTGAGATTTTGGCAATTTTCTAATGTAAAGCACAGATACAATATTGAAAAAATCACAAAAATACGTTCAAATTCACCCCAGAGTGCGGTACGGTTTGTAACATACCGGTTTATAAATCTTCATAAACACGAAAGCAATTAAGGCGTTTTTATGAACATCTGTTTAACAAAGACTAACGATATGTTAAGGACATGCAAAAATTTAAACTTAAATTAAGTAACGAACCAAACTGCATTTGATTTCCGTTGACAAATTACATCAGAAATTTTATCAGCTGCAAACGACAACATTATCCATTCCAAACTTAAGTAGCTGTAACAAATTCTCTCAATAACAGCAAATAGGACTACATGTTCGTAATTTCAAAATCTTGTATAATAACACACTTATAAAGTAAAACCACTCCTGCATTCTTTCTTGCTTTACGTTCCTGCTTGTTTTTTGCGCATTAATAGAAGTTACTGAAAATTTTTTCTGTACACCATAACTTGAACCACTCAAACTCCAGTCCCTAATTGAAAGTCGCAAGCCCCTAATTTCGAAAACATCTTGAGGGATTGATAGAGTGGCTCCAAGAACTCGCTGTTACAGATCGAAAAGTACGAGAGCAACAAAATTCCTAGAGAAGCTCAACGAATCAAATTTATATCACACAAATATTCTAAAATAGAAAAGCTATTAAAATGAAGCGCTCCATTATGTATAATATGGAACATTAATAACGAATAAAGTACGCTTGGCGCATTATACTTATGATTCAATGCAAATAAATAGTGGGCAAATTAAACAAGCTTCAACCTTAACAGAGATTGACGTGCTTCCGCCTGCATTCGTGGGGAGATAAACTTCTTCTCACATACAAAACCTTACGTCAGCGCTTACGATTACAAAGATAAGCAACTGACCTCAAGACACGTGTGAACGCTAATAATCCCGGGGTTTCACAGCGTCAACAAAATTGCAGTATTCAACGGGGATTTTTCCGAATTTTAAAAAAGTCCCTAACTTTAAATTAATAAACCTAATTTTTAGCTTTACAATAGAGCGCAACATTAGGGACGAAGTTACCCTGAAGTTAGAATAAAACACTTAGACTAGGGAGGACGATATTGTAAGTTTATAGTACAGGAACAAATAGCAGGGATCGCTATTAATAAATTTGCCGTATTCTTAGAAATTCAAATCCATTGGCAAATATTAGTTAGCTAGATTTGGGTAGTTTTAAGTCGACTCTTCAGGTTGCACGAGTAGACAGAGCTGACAGCTGCTATCCGGTATTACAGATTCCTCCACTTTTACTTTTTGCAAGCATTTTGTTGATCAGACACATTCCAAAGTCAACGCTAGGGATTTTATTATTTGAACCCCAACTTTAGTTTTAGTTTATACATTTTATTCATGGTTAATTAATTAAACTTAAAGTCAGATTTATTTGAAGCACATTAAATTTTTCGAATTTAAACCCAAATGTAGTACTTTCGGATGAAGCATTGAGGACGTGATTGCAAGTGTAGCGGCCCTTATATAGATTATACTGCCTACCAAGTATAAAGAGCGTAGTTCTTACAGAAGCTGCTTAACAAGTTTCGAAAGCGCGGGTTTACATAAGTTAAAATTTTTTTTTTAATTTCCGTAAGGTGTCCTCATGCAAGTTCGAAAAAATTTGTGAACTAGAACAAATACGTTTCGATAAAAAGTATGTGTTGTTCTTGTACACCTACCCTTGCTGCCTAACAAGTTTTAAAAACGCAGGTCTTACAGAAGCTAAGAAATTTTTTTTTTAAGTTTCCTAAGATGTCCTTATTCAAGTTCGAAAAAACTTCTGAACGGTGCGAACACGTTTATGTAAAAAGTATGCGTTGTTTTAATACACCAACCCTAGCTGCCTAATAATGTTCAAGAGTGTAGGTCTCATAAAAACTATAAGACACAATTTTATTAGTTTCTGTGTTTGCACATTCACAAAAAAATATGTATTTCAATTTAGAGGGACAACTGCTAAAAGAATAGATGTTAAAATAGTATAAGAATGTTAAAATTATTTAGTTTTAATCGTGCTTAGATTTGAAATAGGTAAACATAATTGCGTTAATATAAGAAACATAATTGTACAATAGGAATGCTTGTTCAGTCCAGCGGGGGTGATTTTGTAGTGATTTGGATTGGTAGGCGTATCCATATTTAGAGACCGGTATGTAGTGGCTGTTGCCTTCACCGACGTGATATTTTACATCTTTATGCGTGTATACAGCGTTAAATAGTTTTCATGCTTGAGGAAATTACGCAGTTATTAGTATGTTCATTTCTGGTTATATAAAACAAGGACATATTGGCGCAAACTAAATTAATCGACGTTTAAAATTTAAAATCAAGTTAATATATTTTGCAAACTCGTCTTAAATTTCTCCATCTTTCAAGTTGAGCTGGTTGAGAACGTTCAAGTATAAATCGAAAGACTACGGCATAGAATCCTGTTCGAGACCTTAAATTTTCTTACATTAATTAATAAAATTATAAGCGTCATTGGCCTTTCCGAGTGAAGAAAATAATATATTTTCAAAATCTTGTATGGATGTTAAAAGCTTAGTTTAGATATGAGTGCAATCTGGCTGAATTCTGATGTTACTCAAATTACTTATATATGGGAGGTTGAAGCTCGGGCACGCGTTGACAGTATATGGGAGTTGGAGCTGTGTACGGTGCATAAAATAGTCGATCCAATGCGAACGGTAGTTGCCGTGCGACATTAAAGTAGAGAGTATCATTTTTACCACTCTAAAGCATTTTTATGAAAGGTGATCAGCAGTCGTCGATTGAAATCAAGATTGCCTACGACAGAAAGGCACGTGACTGTTATCGTGAATTACTTGGGCCTGTGGCGATAATGCGCTACTGTGTAAGACAGTTGCACCATGGGTCAAAGCATTTTGTGCTCGTTGACATGAAAAAGCGTACTTGTACCGCACAGCTCAGACGTCTATTCTTCAACAGCAATAAACATTATTAGTGATCTTTTTTCCTTATACCGTCGATAGATCTTCCAGGAACTATCGTCAGAGGTTTGTCTCAGTCATCAAATGGTGTGCACACATTAAAGAATTGTCTTAAAATGATAGAAATTTCGTCCCGCTGGGTTGCACATGTACTCACTGAAGTACAGAAATTGCAACGAGATGCGTTGACCGGTGTCTACTTCGACAGCCACCACAATGACGAAGATGCATTTCCGTAGCGTATTGTCGCCATTGTAAGACGAGGGTGCTCGCATACAAACTTGAATTAAAGTGTCAGTCGAATGAGCGGCGTCAAAGAGGTTTTCGAAGCCCGTAAAAAACCGATAGGCACTCAGTTGAGTTAAGGTTATGCTGATTGTGGTATTCAACTTTGAGGTTATCATCCTAACGCATGCCGTGTCTGAAGGAGAAACTGCTAGCGTAGGTTACTCTTGATTCTTACTGTACCATCTCCCTTGTTGCATGAGTACGCTAACCGCCATGTGACACACAGTGTAGCAATTCTATTGCGACGGTAGCAATGAGATAGCTTGAAGTTCTCTTCGTATTCAGCTAACACCATCCGTACCCTTCCGGATCAACAGATTTTCTGACGTTATATTTGTGCTCCAAGCAATGGCGCGCTCCGTCGTTGTCATCAACCAACATTATGTTAGATATCCTATAGCTTCCTGCTATTTGAGAAGAGATACAAAACTTTGCAGGTGGTTATATTGAAGGAATATAATGTAAGATTGGTTTCATGTTCCAAATAAATTTTGTTATTCTGTGTTGCCACTACTTTATCCACAACCCTCCCATACATGCATGCACACACACGCACGCACAGATACATACGTACACACGCAAACACACACGTGGACAAACATACACCCATACACGCACATATCCACCCAGATGCATACACATACAGTTTGTCCCAAATTCATATCTCTTACTGGGGATCTCGCTTATCATAATAGATAGAGCAAAGATTAAATAGGCAAAGTTTTAGAAAATTTAGTGATGAATTTATTTCCGGTTTAACACTTAAGTTATCTTTATCCGTTTCAAGAATTATTGAGATAAACGGAAAAGGTGCATTTTTGATTTTCCACTGTACTTTCTAAGCTATTAGTTAGACAGCTGTCAATGTGTGACATTATTAGAACGCGATTGTCATTTGTTTATATGGAATGCACTACAATTTTTGTTCTTCTTATAGCTGCCATATTAGATTTTTAATTTTTAGATAGAGCGCAAAAATTCTGTTCCAACAACACCCCACAAGTACGTAAATTTGACAGTTACTGTGGAAAAAATTATGTTTTTAAATTATTTTCTGATTTTATATCTAGTCGGACGTGACAACGATGTAAAATGACATTGTGCCTACGCCATATGTTTTTAAGTTGTAAATCTCTAAAGTACATCTTTTAAAATTAGAAAGTGACATGTGAAGAATATAAATTTATTAAATAAAACAAAATGAATTTAAGTTTATAAAACAAACTTAAAAATATTTATGATGTAGTGAGTACTAATAATAATTATATCTCAAACTACTTAACTAATTATTGTTAAAGAAATGTGCAAAACGTCTACCGTTGACCGTTTGACATTCTTGACAATTTTTTAAAACTATTTTTAGAACCCTAGTAGACGTACTTCTGTTAACCGTAGCAAACATGTCCATTACTTCTCTAAGAACATCTACGTTCTGGGGAGGATCAGATTCCTAAATTTCATTTTTAATATGGCCCCACAGATAAAAATTCAGGGGCGTCAGGTCAAGTGATTTGGCCATCTACGGAATTGGACCATTAAATAATATAACCCTTCCTTCAAATTATTCTCTTAAATATTTTCTAAATTCAATTATATTGTGTCCCGGGAGCCATCCTGTTGAAACCAAATTTTATCAATTTCATATTGTCGCCACTGCTTGAAGACCGGACAAAAATTTATTTTTTAAAAAGTTCAAAGATCTTTCTCCGTTTAGAATATAATCATACAGAAATGGGTATGAGTCAATTCTCTGAAATAATAACTGGTTAATTTATTTTAAAAAAGTAAAATTATTGAATAGCTTTTCATTATCGGATCCTTGAGGAAAAAACTATAGCATATTTTTATTAGTAATAACTAATAATAATCTAATCTCCGCAGTATTTAAGAGTTAAGCAATTTGCTGTCTTTTTAAAAACGAAGACGTATTAACATGAAGGTGGAGGTTAGTGTTGGAAATGTTTTACTACTAACAAAGTAATATTTTAAAATTGTTTTTTCACAGAGTTCCAATAACGACCAAGTACCAAATATTGTTGTTAAATAAAATTACCACTGATTTCACACCATACGTTAAATCCGAATCTGGTTTGTAAACGACTCTCAACTACTTAATGTGGATTTTCTAATACCCAATGATGTTTATTATGTATATTAAAAACTCCACAATTAGTAAACCTACTTTTGAAACGGAAATAAGGCAATGTATAGCTTTACAAAATTTTGTTGATAGAGATGTGTTTTTGGGATATCTTCAACGTTATGACAATATGGGTCAACCAAGCAGGATGGAGACCCGCCCAAAGAGCCAGCCCATGAATACATTTAGATTTCAGAGGAATAAGGTACAGGAAATATATCAAGGCAAATCATTTGAAAGGGGGAATATGCAAAGAAATAAATGGAGTAGAGGAAATGACATTAGGAGTGACGGGGGAAGAGAGAGTAATGAATCCCGTACCACAGAGAACAGAACCGTTGCCCAAGTAAGAAAAAACATGACAAAGGTGCAAAGAGATGGCATGAATAATTGCAACGATAATAGAAGGACATACGCAGAAATAGCTAATGAGCCAGGAACGTCAAGTAGGCAGAATATTTAGATGCAGACAAATCAAACGACGAGAATATAGAAATTAATAAATATGAACATGCGCGTGAATTTATAAAATTTGAGTTGAAAAATGATGAATAAGTTAATGAAAAAATTGATTTGCTAAATATAATAAAATTTCAAATAGAAGGTAAAGAGATAAAATTACTGGTAGATACAGGAGCTAAACCAACATTACTAAGTGAAGGTTTTATTAAAGATAATTCAGAGGAGTTAATGCAGAAAGTTATCCCTATCAAAAGAAATAATTTAGTATCGCCAAATAGTAAGAAGTTTGCAGTTATTAAGAGTGTCATAATTCTAAAAGTTAAGTTGGGAAAGATGGACGTTGAGCAAGAATTTTTAATCGTGCCAGGGTTAAGAGTTGATGCCATTCTGGGAATGAATTTTATAAGTAAGATGAAAGGTATAATATATACCGATAATAAAGTGATGATTATGAGAAATGTAAGTACTAAGTGGGATGAAGAAGTCCATATAGTAGTACAAGAAGATTGTATGAATTTGAATCAATTTGAGATGGAAGGTGAAGGAAATAGAAGTTTAAGTATTAATTGCCTTTTATTTTTCCAAGATTGTGATAGTTTAGAGAGGAATGTGCTATAATACGATGAGTTATGTGTAATAGTGGAAAGAATTTCGTTTGAAATAAAACTTGATAAAACCGTGTCCAAGTATGAAAAAGTTAGAAATGATGAATAGAAATGTTAGATTATAGATGATATTTGGATAGAGTTAAGAAAAAGTTAGTTAATTATAAGGTGGGAGTAGACGGATTTTTAAAACGAGAAAAGCCAATGTGTGAAAAAAATTATGCGTGTGCATTATAAAATTTATAGAAGTAGTTGTAGATAGCATGTGGTTAGAAATAAAAATACTAAAATTACTCGTACATGCGGAAAAATAACGCAAATTTGGAATTTTATATTTTAATTTAGGATAAAATGACGTGATAAGGGGGTCACAAACGGTCATTGAAACCCCAATTCCACAAATAAATCCCACCAAGATATAAAAGAATCCGGAAAAATGAGAAATTTCCGAAAGTTTATGGTTACACTCTATATAATACAAGCTTACATTTTTCCAAGCGCGAAATGCAATTCCGTGTGTATAGTAAATCACCCAGTATAATATAAGCATATTGTAAATGCATAGCAATTAACCTGCAGTTGCAAAACCTCAATTCCCTGTTTTTAAATAATCACTTTAAGATAAATAGAAAGTTATCTAGTTTCCTTTATTGGCATAAAAGTGCATTTCTCGTAGCATATAAAAAACATTCGTTCTATTTAGCGTAAGAACGGTATCAATCTTGTTAAAAGCTCACGCTTTAATCTTAATTTTGTATATTAAAACACGCTTTACCATGAAAACAAATATTTTCTATAAAAATGCAACTCGTTTGTATTATAAAGCTATTAAAGCTTTAAACTAATCATATAAATTGATTTTTGTAATACATAAATTCATTTTAAATAAAGAGTTCTTTAAGGTTTGAGATTAAGAAAGACTTTTCGAGAGAATAAATCAGTTAGTGAGAAATATGATGGAAAAACGAGTGACCTGTTACCCACTATAACAATAGCGGACTTTCTAAGAAAGTACTGCATCTAATGTTACTGGGGATGTCGGTCGACAGAAGCTAATGCACTTCTAGCTTAATTGTGATCTAATTTTCTCTGAAGATAAGTAGAGTTCAAGTATAGCAAACAAAAATGAAATTTGTTAGTTATTTTAGAAAGAGGAACAATCAATGACCGGTTGGCTGTGATTCCAGTTCATCAGATTGGCGTGTCCTTTCTTGCAAAATAACCAACAAAGATCCTGAATTATATTGGAATCATAGATTTTATATGCAAAACATCTTCAATACGCCCTCTATACTTGAACATAACAACTACCTATTGGAAGTTTCTTTAATTTCTGATATTTTAGTGAAGATTGCATTGCCAGAAAAAAATTTAATAGTGTTAACTTAGTCTATGACAATTAAGATGGAAAAACAAGTGACTTGTTACCCACTATAACATTAGCGGACTTTCTAAGAAAGTACTGCACCTAATGTTACTGGGAATCCGACAGAAGCTATTGCGCTTCTAGCTTAATGGTGATCTAATTTTGTCTGGATACGAGTAGTGATCAAGTACAGAGAACGAAAATTAAATTTGTTGGTTATTTTATAAAGAGAAAAAGTCAGTGACAGGTTTCGCTGTGTTTGCAACTCACCAGATTGGCGCATCCCTACTTGCAAATTTTTGTTTGCTATACTTGAACACTACTTTTCTCCAGACAAAATTAAATCATTATTAAGCCAAAAGCGCATTAGCTTCTATCGACCGTGATACCCAGTAACATTAGGTGACAGTACTTTGTTAGAAAGTCCGCTAGTGTTACAGTGGGTTAAAGGTCACTTGTTTTTCCACCTTAATTGTCATAGACTAAGTTATCATTATTAAACTTTGTCTGGCAATGCCATTTTCACTAAAATATCGGAAGTTTGTAAAATAACCAGCAAATATAATTTTCGTTCGCTAAACTTGAACACTAATTATCTCCAGACAAAATTAGTTCAAGAAATATGGTATAAACTTATTAATAAACAAAACGTTTATAATAAGGAATATTAAAAACTCATAAAAATTGATAAAAATTATTTATTAACTTTCACATTACTACATTATAGAACGCAACACCACAAGAACCTTATGTATTAGAGAAGGACAAACAAACGCGGAGATTTGAATGTTAACGGAGCAATCAATAACGCGATCGACGCTAATGAATTAATCTGAGAACCTTGCATCATTACGATGTAAAATGTTCCGTACGGAGCTAAAACGATCTACAAAAAAAGATAAATTTTTGGTTATAAACGGGGACCTGTATTTAAGACATTCATTCATGAATTTGATCGCAAAAATGTCACTTTGAAGAGATCGTTTTGAAGCATGCAGTACATCTACCATAATTTAATGCTTACAATGTAACAGTGAATAAGGAAGTCATTCTTAAAAAGTAATGTTGATTATAAAGCCAAAAATAACATGCAGAATTTACGTGTGAATATGGAAGTTGTTAAATGTAATTATTGTAATATACAATAAAGATGGAATTTTTCTCTAGATAAAAAGCTACATTAAAAATATAAATAAATAACTGGAAGGAAGATTTAAGCGAATATGCATGATTTTGTAGACTGGGATTTGTCGTCAATTTGAGAATGGAAGCGGAAGATATTTAATACTGCTGATTGCGAATTGGAAAAATGCCTTGTAAATTTTGCAAGTATTAATCTTAAAGTATTGTTTGTAACTGACATTTTGAATATTTGTCATTTAATTTAAGATAGAGAAAGTCTTAATCTTATAATATTTTTGTAAGGATTTTTACCAGGAAAATTTGTGATCAGAGTTTGAAACACTCTGACTTTTTAATCTGTCAAGGATAGCCCAAATAAACCTTAGAAGCGTAGGAATAAAAAACCAAGTAAACTATCCTCATGAAAAGAAATATGAGTTCTGTAAATTGCAAACAACTTTAGGTGAGGAAATTTTTGATAATTAAGTACTTGTAAGAATAATTTTATGCCTTAACAAGATTATGCTGTAATTGTTTTATATTCTTTTGTACGATAGAAAATATTTTAGACTGTATACGTGCTTTTTGATATTGCTGTGTTTGATTTCATTTTATAAATTCTAGCATTTCCGTTGAGCTAGCCAGACAAAGTAAAGTTAGAAAAGACTATAAGTCAAAAATTTTAAATTTTATAATGTGCTATATCTGTATTACAGCACTAATTTAGCGACCACCAACGTCGGCGCTTGTCACAGCACATATAGCGTGCATGCGTGTACGCACACGGGCGTGCGTGCGTGTGTGGATTAAAGTGAGGATAGTTACATAAGTGGTCATTAGTAATAATTTCGTCTTACAATTGTAATTTTTTATTTAAAAGAGCAACCACAAAAAAACTTATGGTGGTTTGAAGGACATGGGTTTTATAACTGACAGAAATTATGTATTATTTGAGTAATTCTAGTAATTCAAGTCAATTAAAATGGTGCTAATAGATATAAAAAAATCGGTCTTACACTTCTTTGCAGTCTATTTTATAACAAAATTACTCATTTATTAAAAATAATTCATAAATAAACAATTTCAAAATCAAAGTGCTTGCTTTAATAATTTATTTCCTAGAATTCCATAACAAGCGTTAACTAATTGATCTCTGTGCAACATGCAACCTTAAATCTATTAAACGCATATCCAACCGAAACATTTCATAATTAATAAGATTCTCTCTCCAAAATACTAAATGTATCTACATGTTGTCCTTAATTTATTAATTTCTCATCAAATAAAGATCATTATTCATTCAAATTCATTTGAATTTAGGTCAACATCCACAAAGTGCTTCTATAATATTGAATTTTCAAGCACTATGAAAGCTCTGGTTTCTGATTTCTGTGATAGTTTTAAACTATACAGGCAACTTAAATTTCAATTTCAAGGTCTAGTTCTTGACAGTGCCTCACTGAAAAGCCGAGTGGAGAAAATTGTTTGCAAATAGTTTGTAGAAATTCCGAAAGGTGGAAAAATCTGTACATTATTGTAGCAAAATAGTACATTTTATTTTTATATTACAGTCTCTTTGAGCATACAGGAAGTTGATGAGCAAGCGACAAATTAATGTTACATAATCAGCAAACTACTCATGTAAAGGGACTGCGTTTGTCTCTTCACTTAGAACAAAACTTTATTAGTTAATTTTAACCTTATCACGTACGTTCGTCTATATAATGAAGTTAAAGTGATTATATTATAGGTTTAGGACATTTCAAACGTTACAAAACTGATTATACTCTAATTGCATTAAGTCTGAGTAAACGTTTGATTTAATTTACAAAGTCGGTATAATGCGCCCCATTTTGTTGGCCGCGAGTTGCATATCTCCCATATTAAAATACATGTAAAATAAATGTAATTATTATGTCTTAGTAATAGAATGTTACATTGTATTAAATGAAAGTTATAATTAAAGTTTAACAGATTTCATATCAGAAATAAGAAAGGATACAACTACTTTGTAGTCAAGAGGCATCCTGTTACTGCAGGTGCAGAAGCAATAAACTGCAATAAAGCAGTCTTAATTAATATTACTTAGAATAAGACATTGTACGAGTATCAAGAAACTGCAGGTAGCAAGATCTACACTTTCCCACAAGATGAAGTGAGGTTGGAGGCTTTATAAATACTGTGAGGTGCCCCTGATCGCCAGTCAGTTTTCGAACTTCATAAATTTAACATTGTTTGTGGTTCAAGCTACTCACCGTAATTTTTTAATTATTAATTATTGATTTATTAACTTCAAGTATTTCTGTCAATTTCAATTACTTGATGTTTAATGAATATAAACGTCTAAGTTGTAACAGAAATAAGTTGTTTTTTGTAATTATACAATTAAAAATAAATTTGATAGAAGTGTTTTTGGCGACAAACCTTTTTAAAAAGAAGCTCCCAAGGCCCAAAACCTATCTGGCGCAGCGGAACGGATTCCAGAAGGGCGCTAGCGATTCCAATATCGTAGAATTGGTGACTGTGAAATTCAATTCTTCACTGGAACAGAACAAAAACATTGGACAAAATCGACCAAATCCAATACAGAAAAAAGGTTAATGGAACTGGCAATCAAATTATTGTGAGTACCTATAGTTCATTTTCCTAACCATTTTTTTCAATTGAATATTGATATTAGCAACTAGGATTTGAAACAAAAGAATTTTATATACACATTTTATGTACAATTTATTATTAAAATTATTACTGAAAGAATTGTTCAGCAAAAGTCTGAGCTTGGTGAGTTTATAACAAAGGTTTGTAATTATACACATTTATGATACACTTATTCAGCAAAAGTTTGAACTTTATGAGTTTATAACAAAAGTTAATAATTATATGCATTTTATGAAACAATTACTCAGCAAACGTCTAAAATTGATGTAATTATAGTAGAGGTTTATAATTACATACAATCCAAGCAACAGTAAGTGATTTTTTAAATAACTTTAATGCAAACTTGACTATGGTAACAGAGAATAAATAATTTATAAAAGATGAATTTTGAAAACTTAAAGTTACATTTAGATTCAATTCCAATGTACGATGGTAATCAAGCTTTATAAGGCATATTCATTACCGTGTGCGATACATTTCTGAAGAGTTTTTACAAACAAGGGGATCTTGAAAGGAACATGTGGTTTTTAAAATTGATTCTGAGTAAACTATCCGGCAGAGTTTTGACCTTAATAGCAAGTAGGCATAATCTAACGGACTTGGAGGACTATAAAAAGATATTGATCGCATATTCCGGCGACCAGCGCAATATAAAATGCCTGATACGAAACTTCTTAAACCTACGACTGGAACACAATCAATCACCATATCAATTTGGTATGCGACGTCAAGACGTGAAAGTTTAATTCTAATCAAACTAAAATTAGAAGAATCGGACTCTAGCGAAAGTTTAATTAAAACTAGGATGTACGACAAAATGGCTTTAGATATATATATATATATATATATATATATATATATATATATAAGACAGGTTATTTGCAGTCCGCAATGAAGTAATAAGCTAAAGTTTTGTTAATGGCTATATAACTACCAGCCCGATTTGTATTCGTCAATAGGCTCTATTTTTTTCATAGAGTTTGTTTACAGATACATCTTATTTTATATATATATATATATATATATATATATATATATATATATATAAACGCGTTGCCCGAGTGGTTGTCGGACAAAATAAGATTTAGAAATCCCCAAAACTTAGAAAAAGCGATAAACTTAATTATAGAGGAAGAAAACGTAATGTATTATAGAAATAGGATTTACAGTCCTAATGTAAACAAAAATTAAATACTGATTAAAACTATATAAGCAGCGAGACAAATACCGACACATCCCAAATTTGCATCATTTAACACACCAATAAATCAATCAAGAATTAATAATTCAAACTTTAACATAACAAATTTCAACAATCAACTTCAACAATTTCTCAAACCGACATTTAATTCGATTTTTACAAAACCTACATTTATATCCAAATTTAATCAGAATGCAAATCGAACATGGCAAGCATTAGGCGTAAATTCTAACAGAAACGCACCCATGACGAATAACATCAACAACCCCAATAATTATTACAAACTAACCCCTAAGGACACTTCATCGGGTAACACCAGACAGAACACTAAAATATCTCAAATTAGACCCGACTATACACAAAAACGAAACTTCACTTTCGAGGAACTATTTCACCAAGGAGTAGAACATTTTAATAATTAAGTTATATCCGAGGACACAAGTAATTATACGAATCCAAGTAGAGACGATGAAGCAAATTACTCAGAAAACTTCGAACGTAACGATCCTTACAAAAATTACAAAAAGGACGATGAAGAAAACGCGTATTCAAATTTCCAGTTAGACAAAACCATATACGATCAGACGTAATAACTTTAAATAATATTAATCAACACATTTTACCCTATATAGAAATACCACATGCTGAAATTAAATTATTAATCGACACAGGATCTTCAAAAACCTTAATTAGCCCAAAACCGTGAAGAAACATCATTTCAATTTTGTAGAAAGAGAACTTTGTAAAATCAGAACAGCACACAAAACGACACTACACTAATTTATTGCGATTATATTCTTACCAAAAACTTTTAATGTAAAAATGAAACTCAAATTTTGCATTTTTGAATATACGACGGATTGATATGAATGGATCTTTTAAGAAAATTAGGAGCGAATATTGATATAAAAAATCGATTGTTAAGAACAAAACACGGACAAATACTAATTAAATTTCAAAATAGCAGTATTCAAACCGATCGAAAATACACCATCAAACCTAGGAAAGAAAAACAAGTACACATTGTAGTAAATTCAAAGAGCGATATAGGAATCATATATGACATGCCATTTCAAGAAACACCCACCGCGTTAGTACATATAAAAGACAACTATGCCACTACGACAATTTTGAACTCAAACGACTACCCCTAGAAGTGTCTTTAACAACACCAATAGAAGTGGAAGAAGTGAATTTTAGTGAAATGAAAATCGACGAAGACTCTGAAATTAATTCCAACATACAAATCACGATAAAATCTAATTAACATTCGTTTTAACGACAATATTAGTACCGAAGAAGAAAGAGCAATAAAAGATTTATGTTTTGAATACCGAGATATATTCCATTGTGAAAAATAACCTTTAACATTTACCAACACAGTCAAACATCGTATTCAATTAACAGACAAGAAACCTATTTTCACCAAAGCACATAGACTACCTCAAGCAAGTCAGAAAAAAGCAGATAGACAGGTAACAGACTTATTAGTTCAAGATATCATTCAACATTCAAACTCACCATGGAGCAGTCCCGTACTAATTGTACCAAAGAAATTAGTTGCCTCAGGCAAACGCAAATACCGAATGGTTATTGATTACAGAAAATTCAACGAGAAGACTGTAGACGATAGGTACCCCACTACCAAATATTACAGAAATATTGGACAAGCTAGGAAAGTGTCAATATTTTTCGACATTAGACCTCGCCTTAGGAAACCAGCAAATGGAAACGGACGAGAAGGACATGACCAAAACAGCTTTCAGTACAACCAGAAGACGCTATGAATACAAACGCATGCCGTTTGGCTTAAAGAACGCATCCGCCACTTTTCAGAGGGTTATGGATAATACTTTGAGTGGAATACACAACGCAAAATGTCTTGTGAAATTTGACAATATAATGTATATTCAATGTCACTCAACAAACACATTGAGAGATTAAGAGAAGTTTTGGAGCGTTTAAGAAAAGCTTACTTTAAGGTACAACTAGATAAGAGCAAATTATTGTAAAAAGAAGTAGCATTTTTAGGACACATAATAACGCAACAAGGTGTTATGCCAAACATAGATAAAACAAATGCCGTATTAAACTACCCTTTACCAAACACAAACAACCAAATAAAAGAATTTTTAGAACTCAGTTGATATTACAGAAAATTTATTAAAGGTTACGCACGAAAAACCAAACCACTAACCAATTGTTTCAGAAAGGTACTAAAATCGAACACTCACCGGAATTTATTAAAGCAGTAGAGAAAATTAGGTATATTCTTAGGAATCACCCGTTGTTAGAGTCCCCTGACTTTTCAAAACCGTTTATATTAACAACAGACGCATCCAATGTTGCTTTAGGCGCAGTATTAAGTCAAGGCAAACTAGGTAGCGATAAACCAATCAGCTACGCATCATGAACATTAAACGAAACTGAACAAAAATACAGTACTATTGAAAAAGAACTATTAGCCATAATTTGGCCAACAAAATATTTTACACCATACCTTTACGAAAAGAAATTTTATATATACACAGACCATAAACCATTAGTATGGTTATGTAAACTTAAAGAACCAAACTCAAAATTACAGAGATGGAAGATTAGATTAGAGAAATACGACTACGAGATGATATACAAGAAAGGAACGTATAACAATAATGCGGACGCATTGAGCAGAATACAACTCAACGCCATAGAAACAAAGTCAGTTACAGGTAATGTACACGAAACCGAGATGAGAGAAGACCCAGAAGAAATAGAAACTATACATTCAACTCTAAATGACGAACCAAAAACTGCAATAGAAATCCTAAACGAAGCGATAGATACGACACCAAATCAATTTATAGTTACCGAAGTTTTAACCAACCCCGACCCGGTAAAATATACAAAAACAGACAATAAGAAAATATATCAAGTTCAAATAACGAAAGATGACAACGAGGAGCAAATAATTAAAATTTTTAAAAAATATACCCCGGAGATAAAACGTTTTTGCTTTTACTTATGTATCGAAAGATTCTCAGAATTATATATTCGATTGTTTAATGTAACAGAATCTAGCATACATGTATTTGAAAAAATAGCCATAGCAAAAGGTTATGTAAAAATCATGAAATTACATTTTTAATAGAAATTCCAATTGTAGAGATTAACACTTACAATTATTATCATTTATTTGCTTTCCCTATAAAAATTAATAGTCAATATCAAGTTATTATCCCCAAAACCAAGTTCCTTTCTCTAAATGAACTTAGTTATGGATTCACAAGTGAAAAATGCAAAGAAGTGGCACCCGGCTAATACTTATGTCAATCGATAACGACAATGGCTATTCAAACAGATAGACTTGTGAAGTGCAGTTATTACGATTCTCTAATCATTATGAGAATTGTGTGTCAAAATCAGTACAAATTACCTACATAAAAATTCAGAAAGTTACGGCCAACAAATGGATTGCTGTATTTCCTCAAGAAGTGATAGCACCGACAATTGCAACAAAGACAAAAACAGTTTAGCTCTAATTGAAAGCAAGGTGATCACCATAAAGGAAGATTGTTATTTAAAATTAAAAAGTGAAATTATTAGAGTATATCAAAACCGGGCAGTGACGAAGAAACTTGCAAATCTACCCGAACTACAATTCAAGATTCAAACCAAAGACCGCGGAACTCTCCAGAAGCCAATGCAACTAGAACATCTAGATCTGACGTTCTAAACCACGCAGTGAAATTAATGGACAATTATAAAAAACATTTAAACGAGTTAAAACTGTCAAAGTTACACTATGACAATATCAGTGCTTTGACAATTTTATTGATTATTGTATTATTTTTATTAGCTGTATACTTATTGTACAAAATGTATATTAGATATAAGATTAAAGAAACAAAAGCGAACAAAGAAATCACAAACGAAACTTTAAGATCAACGAGTTTTAAAAATTAAGTATCAACCCTTAATTTTTATCTAGGTTGGAAGGTGTTACATACCCCCATATTAAAATACATATAAATTAGTGTAATTATTGTTTTAGTAATAAAATGTTACATTGTATTAAATGAGGGTTATAATTAACGTTTAACAGAGTTCATATCAGGTGCAGGTGCAGAAACAATGAACTGCAATAAAGCAGTCTTAGTTAAAATAACTTAGAATAAGACATTGTACGAGTATCAAGAAACTGCAGACAGCAGGATCTGAATTTTCCCACAAGATGAAGTGAGGTCAGAGGCTCCATAAATACTGTGAGGAGCCCCTGATCGCCAGTCAGTCTTTGAACTTCATAACTTTAACATTGTTGGTGGTTCAAGCTACTCACCGTAATTTTTAATTATTAATTATTGATTTATTAACTTGAAGTGCTTCTGTCAATTTCAATTACTTAATGTTTAATGAATATAAACGCCTATGTTGTTGCAACAGAAATAAATCATCCTTTGTAATTATACACTTAAAAATAAGTTTGATAGAAGTGTTTTCGGCGACAAAACTTTTTAAAAAGAAGCTCCCAAAGGCCTAAAACCTATCTCGCGTACCTTCGTATTGTTAGGTACTAGTGTTAAAATACTAAAAAATTAATTAATTTTTTTATCATTCGGTTTCAATATTTTCTTCTGTGTGAATATACTGGAAACTTCAAATTACATCCAAATTTGTGTAATAGTTAGGATTTATGTTAAAGTTCATTTAGAATAAATATTAAAGCTTTTAGTGATGTACTGTTAGATATTAATGCTGTAATGGATTAAGGCAGGTGAGCATTTAACCAAATACATTCATTTCAGCCAATAATGGATTATTCCTTACATTAGGAAATAATCAGTGAACACTTATTAGAGATTTGGAAATACAGTCTTACAATGGTAAATTGGTAAT
Source organism: Platerodrilus igneus (assembly GCA_036346225.1). Classification (NCBI taxonomy): domain Eukaryota; kingdom Metazoa; phylum Arthropoda; class Insecta; order Coleoptera; family Lycidae; genus Platerodrilus; species Platerodrilus igneus. The sequence goes on from JARFIW010001228.1 coordinate 220,847, forward strand.
TTAAATCCTTGCTCAACTACGAGGTACAAATATGCTTAAATAATATACAATCTAATCAAGAATATGAATTACAAGGTAAAACAATACCAGACACTGGATGAATAACACGTATTTACCGGTATGTATATATCTGTGTTATAATAATTTCAACATTTTAGATAATCTATGTGGGTTACCATGTGCACTCTGTAATTGAATTTAAGTTCCAAATGTGTCTCTTATATACAGGGCGAGTCTCCGTTGACGCGACGGTCGATTATGGATAAATGGTAAAAAATTAAAAAATTTTGCCTGTGCAACGATATGTGCGTTATTAATGGCTACACTTTAAAATTATTATGAAACATACAGAGTGTCCCAAAAAAGTGTGGCGTATCAAAGTTATGTTTTCTTCTATGGATCACTCTGTATTTTATTGCATTTTGGATTGTACGTAGAAAATGAGATAAATCCTCTTAAACAATTCCTATCCCTAAACATTGTAGTTTCGAGATGTTTTGAGTTTTTGTAAATTTGAAGATCTAAAAGAAAAGTTAATAATCCCCAAACAAATAAATTTATCCAAATCCAATGTATTTAAAATTATTGAAAATTCTCCTGGGTATCCAAAATGGGTCACTTTGCTAATGACATCTCCAAACGTCAATATCGTGCTCATGTTAAATGGATCACCCTGTATTTTATAATACAGTCATGTAGTAAATTTAATTACTATTCAAAAATTATAAAGGTGTACCATACTTAAATTGTTTAGTGTAGAAGTTATTTTTATTTTTGTTAAAACTTTGTATTATTTTCCTCTGTTGTGTAAAATTTGTTAGAAAATTAAACCAACATATCCAAAATTAACAATGCAGATTTAATTGAATGCGCAGGGTCTGACCCTTTCTTCAAAAGACTTGCTTAAATTGCATAACATATTTGGAGATATTGCCTGAAATACCTCTCTACTTCTTTCTTTCATGTTTTTGCTGTTATAGGAAAAATATTATAAACAATGTTTTTTACACACCCACATAAAAAAAACCATAGGAGTCAGATCAGGAAATCGAGGTGGCCAATTAACTGGTCCTCGTCTTCCTGTCCAATTTGTTGGGAAATTTTCTATTTAAATAATTTTTTACATCAATTGCAAAATGTGCAGGAGCACCATCTAACTGAATCCATATTTTTTGTCTACTATTTAATGGAACATCTTCCAACAGTTCCCAGAAATCTCCTCTCAAAAATCGCAAAAATGCATGACCATTTAAACGACCATCAAAAAAGTACGGACCAATAACTGTATTGCCCATAATTCCTCCGTAAACATTAATACTCTGCCGATTTTGACGATCTACTGTGTGGAACACGTAACGATTTTCTGTATCATAATAGTGAAAATTATGAAGGTTTACTAATCCATTATTACGGAATGTTATTATGGAATGTTAGGGATATTACCTCACAGTGAAATATGTCGCGATATTTAAAACATACGTTTTTAATTGCTCTTTGCTCTTCTCGATTCATGTCGGTATTAAAACGAATGTTACTTAAACTTTTTCTTAACATTTTGTCATGTTCTATGGGGTTGCAATTGTTTTCTAAATCTTCATCTATTTGCATTTCGTTAAAATTTAATTCTTCTACGTTAATTGGGTTTGCTAATGATAGATCTACGGTATAGTCTTTTGAATTTAATATCGTCGTAGTGGCATAATTATCTTTTATTTGTACTAATGCGGTTGCGGTTTCAACTCCTTGTTGAAATGTTATATGATTTCTTATTTCTACTTTGTTGTTTGGGTTTACTGAGATTTTTATTTTTCTTTTCTTTCGGGGTTCTATTGTGTATTTTTGTTCGATTTGAGTGTTTTAAAATTTAATGGGGATCTTTCCGTATTTCGTTCTTAGTAAACGGTTTTTTATGTCAATTTTGGCTCCTAATTTTCTTAGAAGGTCCATTCCGATTAATCCGTCATATTTGTCGTTAAATTCGAAAATACAAAACTTGTGTTTCATTTTTACATTGAATGTTCTCGGTAAGGATACATTAGCAACGAATTGGTGTAATGTCGTTTGATGGGCTGTTTTAATTTTAAATGACTCTCTATCTACATAATCTAAATAATGTTTCTTCACGATTCTGGGGCTAATTAATGTTTTTGAGGATTCGGTATCGATTAATATTTAAAATTTGGCATAGGGTATTTCTATGTATGGTAGTACTAGGTAATTTATGTTATTTAAGTTTATTAAGTTTGGTCGTTTATGAATCGGTCTATCTGAAAATTTGAGCAGGCGCTTTCCCGTCGCCCTCTTCATAAGTTTCGTATGGTTCGTCGCTTTCATAAGTTTCTACATGGTTTGATTCGTCGTTCGTACTGTGCTAAATGTAATTATTCTGGTCATTGTCAAATTTTTCTACTTCTTGGTGATATAGTTCTTCCGATGTAAAATTGCGTTTTTGATGAGGGTTTGATCGAATGTGTGTTATTTTTGTATTTTGTCTGGTGTTACCAGATGAGGTATCCATGGGCGTTAGTTTGTAATAGTTATTAGGATTGTTATTGTTATTTGTCATTGATGTATTTCTAATTGGGTTAAATCTTTGTTGAAATGCGGATTTCGTAAAATTTTGGTTGAACGTTGGTTTTGGAAAATGTTTATATTGATTATTAAAATTCGTATTGTTGAAATTGGAGTTATTAATTCGCGGTTGATTTGTTTGTGCGTTGAAAAGTGTGAATTTTTGTTGGTGGATTGTTTGTCTAGTGGCTTGTATAGTTTTTATTGGTAAATAACTTTTATTGGCCTTGGGGTTGTATAATCTGTTTCGGTAATACATTACATTGTCTTCTCTTATTATCATGTTCATAGCTTCTTCTAGGTTTTGAGGACGTTGGAGTCTGATCCTATATGATAGTCGTTCTGGTAAGGCGTTTATATGTGTCCAGTGCCATTGCGTCATACATTTTCGTTTTTAAATGTCGAATATTTTGATCGGGTTCTTCGATTCTTAATTTCGCTAGGACTTAGACTTCTCACGTCTTGGCATTTTATTCCAAATTGATACGGGAATTGGTTGTTTTCTATTCTGAGGTTTATCAGGTCGCGTACAAGACATTTTATATTACGGTGGTCACCAAAATATGCAATTAGTATGCATTTAAAGTCCTGCCATTCTTCATTATTCCATGTGTAGTTAATCACTATTGAGTTTGAATATAGTGAGTGAGCCAGTTGTTCACTCGTTGGTTAGTTTGCTTTGAGGATGTGCCGATTGCACAATTAGTAGCAGCGTTGTTAGTGTGATGAACCCACATTTGCGTAGCGGTTTAGAGTATTTTAGCAGGTCGCTAAAATGGGTTGTTGCGGTAAGCAATGAATGCTTACGTTTAGTAGAGTGATAACGTTGTGATGACGCTCAATAATTTTAAAAGTAAAAAAGAAGGGCCTTATTTATTTCTTTCGATTAAAGTTGTCATCAAGTTAAAAGTTCTGTATATAATTTAGAGATTTAAATTTTTTTTCAGAATATTTTCTCTAGTATTGTTGTTGATAAGTACTTGGTTCATAATTACCGTTAAGTGTTGGTTTATAAAGTTTATCTCTGGTTTTTTGTTCTAGTTAAGAGTGTATAGTAGAGACCTGTAAATTACGTTAACTTTTTTTTCGTGAGAGTTTTGGACTTCCCGATTGCGACAATTCCCGTTAGTGTCACACCGATATTGTTTCCTTATGGACGTGTAGTACGCGAGTTATGTATGCCCCAATTTATCTATATATTAAATAATAGAATCTAATAGGAACTTATTAGAAATTGTTAAAGAAATCATAAGTCAATTGCAACAATGTAGTACAAAAATAAACCAGACAGGTTATTAACAGTTCATGAGAACGGATGCAATACAATGTATTTCAGACAATAGTGATACTGCAGGTGGCAGGTCAAAGACGGTTAAGATATCGCAATTACCTAGAAAATAAGATTGTAAAAAGTACAAAGTATAGAATTAAGAATAAAGCAGACATGAGATCTGCAAGTTCTCACAGTTATGTGAAGGGTAGGAACATATAAAAAACCCGGGAGCTCAACGACCGGCAGTCAGTCAAAGCTTTAGCATTGCAGTTTGCTTAGGCGACTCACAATATTAGTTCAATTAATTAATTTATTTTGATTTAAAATTAAAATCAGTTTGTCAAAATTCCACATTAATTTCTGTATCAATTAAAATAAATTTGTTAAGTTTTGAAAGTGTTTTTTTAGAAACGCACTTCCAAGGCCCGAACCTTAACTGGTGCAGACGGTAGGATGTCAAGAGGGCACTAAGAATCCAAAAATTGGAAAACTGGTGACCAAAAATTTTGATTCGCAATTTTAATAGAATCAAAACAGAATTTTATTTTATGCAATTTAACGAAAATAATTTACTTATAAATTAAGGGAATTGTTTTCAAACACGAAAGATTATTTTTAAAGTATAAGAGACTTGATTTTAAAAGAGATTTTTAAGCAAAAGAGAATTTGTTTTGAAACGATAGAATTTTAGAAAAAATAGTACAAATAATTACTACCAAAATACTGGCGCACAATTATTAAATTAATTACACAAACGTAACTGAAGTACAAATAATTATTAATACAAAAACGCAACGGTTTAATCCAGCAAACTAAAAATAGAACGTAGTTAACTCCATCATTTAATACCAAAGGCTAAAACGCAATTCTTATAAACAAGCAATAACAAAAACTATTTATTCCAAGCTCAAACTTCATCAAAATTCTACAATTAAAACAACTCAATTACAGAAAAGACTATTTAAGACTTGACCTATTATCATACTTCTATAAATTACAGAAACGCACTCCGCAAATCTATTATTAACTTAAACCATTATTAATTAAAAGAGGCGTGCAATTCCTACATAAAATAAGACCGGAAATTCAGCACTAAATAAAACAACATTTATCTAACGCAACGTAATTAAAAGATATTTTAGTACGAAAAGCTAAGTATAGCAAAACAACTACTAAAAAGATTCATTCGAAAACGCATCACAATATCTAAATATAACAAAATACAATTATTTAAACGTAGCATTAATGCAGTAATTAATGAATTAAAAACGCAAACTATTAATTCTTACACCAACTGAAAACAACACTTTTTAGAAAAGCATTAATAACTCTAATAAATATAATTGCACTTTAAACAAAAGTATTTACGCAATAAATTTATCACGAGATAAATTATTCTTCATTTCGTCCCATCCATGTTTATTAATTCATAAACCAAATTCGAAACTTTTTTATGAATTTTACATAAAACAAAGTTTAGCCGCAAATTTCTCAGCTGCACTGGAAAGTACCTTAATTACTTTCCAGACTTTATCTCCTACTTTGAAGGAGACACGTTCTGAAATTGTACGTGTGTTTCAAGCGTTCGTAAGCTGCATGTGGTTTCGCTCGCACACTCATTAAAATATCAAAAATAACCTGACGATTTGATACATATAACGGGCGACTGCGTGGAATAATCTCTACATCTTCAGTTGGCACTCAACCGGCAACATAAAATTTTCCGCTAATCGAAACATGTCGTCCGAACACTAAAAAATTTGGGGTATACTCCGTAGACTCATGTTTGGCTGAATTAATCGCGAATTGAATTCGTGGTAAATCAACGTCCCAGGAATCATGTTCTTTTTTATAGAGACGTATCGCAGTACCAACGGTTCTATTGAACCTTTCAACAAAATTACATTGAGGTGCGTACACGGGGTTAAACTATACTTTAGGAGTCTCATATTTATTGCACACAGCTTTGAAGATCCGCCCTGACAACTGTGGTACATTATCACAAATCACAAACTGTGGTACTCCGAAGACAAGGAAAACTCTTTCTTCCAAAAAGCGTTCAACCAAATGCGCTTTTGCGTTACGCATAGAACACAGCAATGTATACTTGGAGAACCAATCTCCAATCACCAATAACCATTTGTGGCCAGCCTTAGATCTAGGAAATGGCCCCATAAGATCCAAAGCAATTATTTGAAACGGGAATCTGACACTTTTTTCTTTCCCCATAAGTCCGAGTGGTCCTTTATTTGAAGGTTTTTGCGCTCCACATTTCAAACACGGGCGACAAAACTTCATCACGTCTTAGAGAGGGGGATCTGCCAAAAACTCTTCCTGAGGTCTAAGCTAGATATATACTTTGCTCCTCTGAGGTTATTAAGGATTCTATCGATATTAGGAAGGGGATAACAATCGTGTGCCGTTATATCATTCAATGATCTACCGTCAATACAAAGTCGATACTCCCCCGATGACTTCTTAACCAAAAGTATTGGCAAATACCATGGACTCTGACATAGCTTAATTACACCCAATCGTAACATATCATCTAATTTGTCATTCAAAATCTTGTTCATGTATGACGACATGACATATGATTTCTTTCTAAAAGGCTTCGCGTCACCTGTATTAATGTCCATGACTATTTTGTCCGTACGTCCCAAACGATTTAAGCTACTAATCTCATTAAAAGACGTTATCATTTGACGGGCTTGTAACGTCTGGGTATCCGAAAGACCATCAAAAAAAGTAAATCGTTGTCGTTGCTTTTGGGTAATGACGTTTGACTTATATATGAGATGCTATTCTCAACATCTCCTTGAACGTGCCAGGAATTATTTTTAAAATCTGCTATCAAACCAAATAATTTAGCAAAATCGCTGCCGAAGATAAAGGCATGTCCTAGAGAAGGCGCAACTAGGGCACTATACAAATGGGTAGGTCTACTGAACCTTGAACTGGTTCCGACGTCCCGTCCACGGTGACTATCTCTGTCTTTTCAGAATTAAAAACCTTTAACTTTAATTTTTCCAGTAAAGGAATTGCTAACGATGCAACTATCGTTGTAGTGCATCCCGAATCCAACAAACCCGTGATATTGAAGTCAAGCAATCTCACCTTCACGTAAGGACAGTTATCTCTTAATTTCTTAACGAACAAAGTGTCGGCTTTAGGCTTCTCAGAGGTCTTCCAAAAATTTTTAACAATTTTAAGCCATTCCGACCATTCGTCTTTGCAAAAAAATTCTTGTTAGTACTCAACATGATAGTAGCCTTATTACTCGCATTAATATGCCAATTACCATACGCCCGCTTCATTCGTCTCTTTGGGCACGACTGACACGAGGTTGACGTAACGCCTTTACGTCCATATTTAAAACAAGATATGTTCATTGGGGCTCTGCAATAACTAAACGTATGACCATGACGTGAACAATTCCAACATACAAATTTCTTAACTTTTTTCACGCCTGGTGGCTTTACAACTAAAGGTTTTCCATGATCAACAACCTGAACTAAAAGAGGTGAAGATCTATTTCTATAAACCCTACTACGAAATGCGGAAGTGTTTCTAATTTCTTCCTGACGTTTACTCTCAGACTGTGACTTAACATCTTTACGAAACCAAAAGCTATTTTTGGATGAGGTAGCTACCACGGTTTGTCTCGGTGGGACTACCTCTTTAATATTTTTACCTAATTTCATTAACGTGGAAATATCCCCAATTTCAGATAGAGCAAGTTGAGTAACATAAGCAGGTAATAAATTTTTCCTCATAATACGAACCTGTTTAATTTCCGCAGGCATCTTGGGTAACCTACTAAATAAGCTTTTCTTGTGGGCCACAAACAAAACTACAGACTCATCTTTTCGCTGATGGCGTGATTTAACTTTTTCCCAAAGTTCGTCTTCTACATGAGCAGGAAGAAAATCCTCCTTTAACCTACATACCAAAGACTTCCAATTCTTCACGGAATTCCTAATTTGCCAAAACCAAACAAGGGCATCATTCACAAATAACTTTGCAGAGGCATTATGCAAGTCGTCCTCAGTTACTCTACGTGACTGAGCTAACTCTTCGACTCGTTCTAGGAATGAATAAAGTTGTTTAGGATCTCCAGAAAACTTAGCAGGCCAAGTTCCAATGGGTAAAGGTGATGTTACATAAGCGAATGTATTAAGGGGACAGGAGAGGATAAATTTACAGATTTATTTAAACTACTCGGCTTTTTTTTCGCCTTATCAAACAATTCTGCCTCGGTAATAAGGATCGTAGCTAATGTCTCTCGCGCAAATTCAACTGCGTCTCCATGATTCTGTGATGGCAGTTTCATCCTTTTAACTCGACCAGTTAGATGTACTAGTCTAGACTGAACTCTTTTAAAAACAGTCAGAAGGGTCACCTTCAAATTCTGACAAAACATTTTTAATCGATACAAGGGTGTTACTAATTTCTTCACTCTCAAGTGAAAATTCAACATTATAATCCGAAAGATCTATAAGACAACCTGGTTTACTCAATTCTTTTGCTAGTAAACGAGCTAATATTTTTCGTTTATCAACAACTGGTCTACTACTCTCGATTCCACATATTCCAAGTTTATAATTTAACTCCTCTTTGAGTAAGTACACAACCTGAAAGGTATCAGCCATTTTTATACTCTTCTAAGAGTTATATCAAAAAATTAATAAAAATTTCGGGATTTAAAGAATTTTATAATATAGCTGTTACACCAAATCTAGATTTATCTTAACTGATTATGATTAACAAAACATTTTGAATAAGGAAACAACAATTAGATCTAGAATTTACAACTTCGCCCTACTGATAACTAAATTCTACAACAAATTATTATCTTACTTCAAATTAATTTTTAGAGTCTATCATCAAAAATTTCAAAACAACATAATGCAGCATATCACTTAACGATAACAAAATTCTAATCACTACTTCTTAGTAGTTTCAAACAATTAAAGTTCACAATGCGGTATCAACATAGCTATAAACAATCGAAACCTCTAACGTTAGGCATGAGCGGAACAATCAAAGCCCCATATTTTGGGTGCTAGTAAAACAAACAAAAGCTATGTTTTGAGCGTAAGTGAAGTAATCTTGCCACGTTTTAGGTGCAAGTAGAATAATCTGGGCGTTAGTGAAACTTAATTTTTGTAACCAGTTTAACATGTTTCATAAAATGTAAGACGATGTTACACAATGTTACTTTTGGCTGAACTTGAAATCATTTAGGATGAAGGGATCTCCTAAAAAAAGATGGAAACTCAACTATCTTCCGACTATGCTAGGGGTCTATTCCTCGGGTAGAGCTTATGAGGATTGGTCGAGGTTCTTATGACAAAACATTATTTACTTGCCAACTCTAATAATACTAAAATACGGGTGCAAGGGGGCGCCACCAAGTCTTTAAATTTTCTATACAAGGGTTTGCACTAAGGGGGGACTTGGAAGTCCTTAGAAAAAATTATCGCATTTACTGCCTAAGCAGGATCTGTATAAAAAATATAATTAGTATAGCTAAGAAAGACAGAAGAGAAATGCTCTTGCTATCTTATACTGTAAAGAAAAGAATAGCTATTAATAATAGATTATTTGAACTCTATTATAAACATATTTTTAGGCATTAAATTCTTGAAAATACTATTAGTGCTCTTTAGTCAGGTGAGAGCTAAAAACATTAAAATTGTAAAGGGTAGTTTTACTTCTTGAACTAATTACCATATTCTTGAACTCCTTGTCCAAAATAAAACAATTACTCAAATAATTTAAATGATTGTTCTTTAATTAAAAATTCCTTCAAAGTAATAAAATTTTATCTACAAAATATACATCTCACAGATAGTCTTAATTTCTTCGACACAAATTTAGAATGAGAAAATAGTTACTGTCTCTGCTAAGAATTAAAGAATATCAAAAATATATCAAACATTATAAGGCTTTTCAAATCAATTACCCAAAATATCAGATCTGTAATTTTGTTTACAAGTGTGTATTAAATTTTTCAAAATTTAATAATATTAGTTTTCATAACCACTAAAGATAAAATTGAATTTAAATGAAATATTTTGTTGAAATTAAATTAGGGTATTCCCATTCCTTTGTAATATTTGCAACCATAACCTCTAGTTCAAAATGTGATAAATTCTAGGCACCAAAATTTTTCATATTTACTGAGCAAAGCAGGAATCGTAGGTTGTTACAATGTTGTTTACGAATATCAGCCTCATGCTTAACATAGAAGAACAGCTGTCGTCACGCTAAAGTAATAAAAAAGCTTACCTTGCAAAACGTTGTTCTATTCTGCATAAGATAATTACGTAGTTGAAACCAAATGTACTGGCATATGATCCTTTGACAAGCAAATGACGTCAATCTACTGTGCACACGTTATTGCGTAGTAAAACGGAATTTTACTGGAATCATTTAAATGAACTTGAAGAGCTTCTTATCTTCGCAAATGGAAAGAAAACCAAATAATTCAACAGGCTATCCAAAATATATCACCTTCAACACAATTTCAAAGGTGATTCAGAGAAATACACACGGTATTTGAACATGTAGCTCGGAATCTTATCTTTGCTAAATGTCCAGAATAAACATTATCATAATTACGTTACACATAATAAACTTGATAATCACAAAAACCGAATTTTATAACTTTAGTGAAATCAAAATTAACAAATTAAATAATTTGTTATAAAAAATCCATAGAGCGTTTAAACGCTATTTTACTAAAAATATCATTAAACGTTTAAAAGCATTCTTAATAAAGTCGGAAAGCTTTTGGGTGTTATCTTACAAAAAATCATAAAACTTTCGAGCGGATTCTTACTAAAATAATTAATAGAACTTAAGAGCGCTATAGCGTTATTAAAATACACTTTACTTCAAGTGCATCTTGCACTTGGTCACGCGGCAATGCCTATCTAGATGCAAGTTGCTGACATGAACTCAGTTCAATTACTTGACGTTTCCCCTTTAAACGGTTGTGCCAGACTGACGTCTGCTATATGCACACAAGCAACTTAAATGCAGCCTTATATAGAAGATTCTATTCAAACGACCAACGTTTGCTAGTAGTAACTAAGCCAGAATTATTAAATAATTTCTGTCTTGTGATTGGGCTACACAGCTCCGATCTAAATATTTATTTATACAGCAAGATTTACCTGTTTATTTAAATATACAATACTGCGTTGTGGAAAGATATGGGAGCCTACCACAATATTTCCCAGGTGTGCGTGGCCTAAAACACGAAATCATATGATGGAGAGCTCACAAGTAAAATTCTTGTCCGGAGGTAAAATACTCCCTCATTCGGATCTCCGGGAGGAGGTACTTGGGGCTCGTCATCGTAAGAATATAAAACAACAGTTCGATTTAGTGATAGGGACTTGGAATGTAAGGTCATTACTCAGAGTAGATAAGTTAACGAATTTATTAGTCGAAATGAGAAAGGAAAAGCTGGACATTTTAGGTATTAGTGAGGTGAGATGGCCAGATAGTAATGACTTTTGGAAAGATAGTTATAGAATAATTACAACTTCTTCAACTAATGGACAGGCAGGCGTAGGAATAGTGTTAGGTAAAAGATTAGGGCATAAAGTTAAGGAGTACTTACAATTTAGTGATAGAATAATTATGGTTAGATTGAGTACAAAACCCACAGACACTGTTTTAGTACAGGTTTACATGCCAACAACTCAGTACGAGGATGAGCAAGTAGAAAAGGTATACGAGGATATAAATAGTATAGTGAGAAAAGTAAAAGGAGATGAGAATTTAATAGTTATGGGCGATTTTAATGCGTCAGTGGGAGAAGATAGTGAGGGAAAAATGGTAGGAAAATTTGGGTATGGCAGACGAAATGATAGAGGAGAAAGATTAGTTGAGTTTTGCCAGAAACATAGATTAGTAACTGTAAACACCCTATTCGAACAACATGTTAGGAGAAGATATACCTGGAAAGCCCCAGGTGATAGGGCTAGATACCAAATAGATTATATTTTAGTTAAACAAAGATTTAGAAACCAAGTTAAAAACTGTCGTAGTTATCCAGGGGCTGACATAGATAGCGATCATAACATAGTTAAAATGAAGTGTAAACTAAAATTCAAAAAATTGAGAAAGGTTAAAAGAGAGGGATGGGATCTAGGTAAGCTTAATGATAGTAGGGTAAAAGAGGAATATAAACAAGTATTAGATAATAAGAGCAAAGAGATAGCTGTAGGAGGGAACGTAGAATATAGATGGAGAGAACTAAAACAGAATGTACATGATACAGCAATACAGACTATAGGTAAGAAAAAAATAGAAGCGAGAAAACCGTGGGTAACAAAGGAGATATTAGATTTAATAGAGAATAGAAGAAAGCTTAAACCTTTCAGAGAAGTGGATAGTGAAAGTAAGCAAAAGTATAATACAGTTAGAAATAAGATAGTACATGAGTGTAGAAAAGCTAGAAATAAATGGATGGAGGAGAATTGTAAGGGAATACAAGATGATTTGAAAGTAGGTAAGACAGACAGGGCTTACAGAGCAGTTAAGAAGTTTTTTTGGGGAAGATAGGAAAAAATATAATGGTATTAGAGACGAGAATAATGAGCTTCTAATAAATAAAGTTGAGGTAGCTGATAGATGGAAAAGATATTTAGAAGATTTATATAAGGGAGAAGATATGGATGAGTTAGAGAACGACCAAGACGAGGATGTAGAAATAGGGTTCTCAATATTAAGAGAGGAATTTGATAGAGCTGTTCAGAATCTTAAATTAAATAAAGCGCCAGGGATAGACGATATTCCCGCAGAATTAATAAAATATGCAAGTCAGAAAACTTTAGACAGATTATATGAACTAGTGAATGTAATATATGACACAGGTGAGGTTCCAATAGATTTCGAAAAAATATTATTATCCCAATCCCAAAAAAGTCAGGAGCTGATAGGTGTGAGAATTTTAGAACTGTTAGTTTAACTTCTCATGCTTCCAAAATACTAACAATAATAATTAAAAATAGAGTAGAAGCTTTGACTGAGAATTATTTAGGCGAAGACCAATATGGTTTTCGTAAAGACAGAGGACTAGAGAACCGATAGTAATGATTAGGGTAATTATCGAAAAAGGTTACAAAAAATAAAAAGACTCATTTCGCGTTTGTAGATTTAGAAAAGCATTTGATAGGGTTAATTGGATTGTTATGTTCAGGGTTTTGCAAAAAATAGGAATCTCTCATAGGGATAGAAAAATTATTTACAGTCTATACAAAAACCAAAGTGTAGTAATTAGATTTGATAAAATAGATAAGGAAGCTAAAATTAGAAATGGTGTTAGGCAGGGTTGTATACTGTCTCCCTTGATTTTTAATGTTTATATTGAGGAAGCTTTAAACTTAGCCAGAGAGAGCAAAGAGATAGGTATTAGTGTACAGGGACAGAAAATAGACATGTTACGTTTTGAAGATGATATAGCCATTATAGCAGAGTCTAGAAAAGAGTTAGGAGAGTTTTAAATATTTTAGATGAGATACTACGGAGTAACTATAGTATGAGAATTAACTCAGTAAAGACAAAGATAATGACAAGTGAGTTACAGCCTAGTTCTAAACCAAAATTAAAAATAGGTAATACCGAGTTAGAGGAGGTAGATGAATTTTGCTATTTAGGTAGTATAATTACAAAGGATGGACGTAGCAGAAGGGATATAGTAGCTAGAATAGCTCAAGCTAGAAAAATGTTTTTAAAAAAGAAAAACTTACTAATAGCTAATAGTATTAGTTTAGATATTAGAAAAAGTTTCTTAAAATCGTACGTATGGAGCGTTCTACTATACGGTAGTGAGACTTGGACAATTAAAGAAGCAGATAAGAAAAGATAGAAGCTTTTGAAACTTGGTGTTATAGGAGAATGTTAAAGATTAGTTGGACAGATAGAGTAACAAACGAGGAAGTTTATAGAAGAATAGGTGAGGATCCCTGTATGTGGAAACAATTGAAGGTCAGGAGAGATAGAATGATAGGGCACCAGTTAAGACATGAGGGACTATTTAGTAAAGTCTTAGATTATAGACTACCAAATAAAAATAGAGTAGGAAGGCCTAGACAAAGCTATATTAGTCAAATTATTAGAGATTTAGGTTGTGAAGGGTATGTAGACCTTTTTAGACTAGCTCAGAATAGAAAAGAATTTAGAGCTGCGTCAAACCGACTTTAAGTAAGTTCGAAAACAAAACAAAAAAATAAAAATCAGTTAACTAAATGTCACCATGACATAACTCACAATTAGTTAGCGGTCTGGCATGTTGGTAGCGTTTCGTTGCTTAAGCCTTACCATAACATATAATTTAATAAACGTCACCATGACATAACTCACAATTAAGTAGCGGTCTGGCATGTTGGCAGCGATTCGTTGCTTAAGCCTTACCAAAACATATAATTTAACACTTTTCTTTTTTGAAGCGGATAACCAGGTTATATTTCATTTCCTTATAAATGGTAATCATGTAAACATGTTAGATTTCTTTAACAACCATCAGGTTGCTAATATCTATGTAGAGTCAGCTGGATAGGAAAAAGATAGAAGGATATAGGAAGACCTAGACCAAACTATATTAATCAAATTATTAGAAATTTAGGTTGTGAAGGGTATGTAGAGCTTTTTAGATTAGCACAGATTAGAAAAGAAGTTAGAGCTGCGTCAAACCGACCTTAAGTAAGGTCGAAAACAAAATGATGATGACAGCGTATTTAGTGAATGATTTTAAAAGCTTTGCAGTCGTCAGAAAAAATTGTTACAAGACATTCGCGAGAATATCAAAACTTGAAAACGAAACAACACTTGTTAGTAACGTTGAAACTTAAACACGCAGGTAGAAATCTAAATAGTTTGAACGATAGTGGGAAAGTAATACAAAATAAAAATAACTTTAAAACTAAACAATTTAGGTACGGTACACCTTTATAATTTTTAAATAGTAATTAAGTTTACTACATGACTGTATTATAAAATACAGGGTGTTCCATTTAATATGAGCACGATATTGACGTTTCAAGATGTCATTAGCAAAGTGTCCCATTCTGTACACCCAGAAGAATTTTCGATAACTTTAAATACATCGATAGTTTCTATTATTGGTCTAATATTTATAGTTAAAATTGGATTTGGATAAATTTATTTGTTTGGGAGTTATTAACTTTTCTTTTAAACCTTCAAATTTACAAAAAATCAAAATATCTCGGGAACTACAATGTTTAGGTATAGGACTTGCTTAGGAGAGTTTATCTCATTTTCTACGTACAATCTAAAAATGCAATAAAATACAGTGTTCCATAAGAAAAAACATAACTTTGATACGCCATACTTTTTTGGGACACCTTGTATATTTAAAAATAATTTTAAAATGTAGCCATTAATAATGCACATATCGTTGCACAGGCAAAAAATTTAAATTTTTTACCGTTTATCCGTAATGGACCGTTGCGTCAACGGAGACTTACCTTGTATACTCAAAATGAGTAAATACCAATAATATCCTTCATGGTAAGTTTGTAAATATATTTAATTTCTGTAATTGTAGACACCTATTTTATATATGCAAAATTCAGACTGCACCTAACGTAAATCGTACAGCAACAGTTTAGAGAATCCTATTTGAAGGTGCTTACCGAGTATGCTCCTCCTAAAATAAAAACTAATATACTTGTAAATTACGTAGTCAAGGAAAAGAAAGGTTCTTTATCCGTAAAATTACTTTTTGGCATTTTGTTCCCTTTACAAAAACAAGTAGGGAACAACCTTATTTTTAATACAAATTTTCACTATACTAATATTTATTCTTTTTGGTTTGTAGCAGCTATTAAAATTTTTCTGTTAACATCAAATTAAATATATTTTCCAAATCTATTGAAAAAAGCTTTTGGACATGTTTACACGTATAACTAAGTAAAATGAAAACTACTAGATATTAAAAATCGATAACAACGCAATTTCTAGAAAATTTAATTGTGTTAGTTAAAAAAAATTAAAAGTATGTTATATCACAGAAGCAGTCGCAAATGTGTGCATTGATATAAATTATAAATACCCGTTTTAGCGACAATTGTCTCAGATTAATAATGATCAAAAATATTTGTTGTACAAAGACTTTTCAAGCATCCTTGGCTATATCTCCCAATTTAGGTGCTATTGTGTATCGTATATACTACTGTGCTTATTAAGGAACCAACTTCAGTTGTTCTTGATAGTCTATTGAAACCCTATTACGATATTACTAACCCTTCAACTAGTGTTCAGAAGCTTGTGAAGTTTCTCAACAGCAATTACGAGACGTTTTCACTTCGAAACGTTCGGAGGAAATACCTGAAGATTACATTCTACAGTCAACACAGCACATGATTCGATTATATTAAGGAACAATAGGAGCACCTTAATTACCTTTAATTAACGCTATTTCTTTCTTTCACACGGTAATTCAGGTTTCATTTTGAATGAATTACGTACAAAACTATGCAACTGGAAACAGCACCTAAAATGAATGAAAGATTAAGTAATAAGCCTCAGGATATGTAATTATGTAAATTCGCGGATTATTGAAATTATAGGAATTATAAACAGTTACTCTGTAACCGCTTTACTTCTCTTAATATTATTAAATGCTAATATACTGGTGAATTATCATAATATTCCTAGCTAAAGCTTAGACATTTTCTGCCGTGACTCTGAATTACATTTTGATATATGTTCTGTCACTTGCATTTATTAACGCGTGTATTCTTTATTGGTTTGTAATTAATAATAATCAAAATGTGGCTACCGCCAAGTTTTCTGATAGCACCTGACTCTTCGTCGTTCCTTTTACTGCAATTCTTCGAGGGCACTGGCTTGCTCTGTTTCCATTACAACGCAGTTTGCGGATTCTAGCAGAGCATACCTTTTTGTGTGGTGTACACTTGTGTTTGTGTATTTTGATAGTCCACTGCCGCATTTGCAGATTATTTGTCGTCAAGGTACGTTTAATTTTGTCAATTGATTATTTAAACACGTTTATGTTTCAAAATGTTATTGAATTACTTGAAGCTCAAATTGTAATATTGGTAGTTACGATAGTTGCCCAATATGTATCGGGAATAAGTAACGAAAACTTCTTTACTGTTTTTCAAAATATTCTCCACTATGATTGATACACTTTTGCACACGTTGGAACCAATTTACAGAGAATTTTTTCTATTCCAATTGAGATATCTCCAAAACATGGATTTTGAGCGCATCAACCGCCTCTTCTGGTGTAGAAAATTGTTGTCCACGCAATTTGATCTTCACGTGTGGGAACAAAAGGAAATCATTACGTGCCAAATCAGGACTATACGGCGGATGAACCATCAATTCGATGTTTTGAGTCCTCAAATAGTCACTTGTTTGAGCCGATGTGTGAGAGCTCGCATTGTCATGATGGAGAATGATTCGCGTCGTCGGTTTATTTTTCTTATTTCTCCGAAAACTTGTGGCAAACAAATGGATGTACACCAAGCAGAATTGACTGTTCTACGATCCTCTAAAGCAACAGTCGTGACATGTCCATTTATTCCGAAAAAACAGGCAACAATTTTCTTCGAAGTTCTTCGAGCGCGAACAACTTTTGTTGGATTTTGTTCATATTGGAAATCCCATACAGTCGACTGATGTTTACTTACGGGTTCATACGAAGAAATCCAGAATTCGTCACCTCTGCAGATGTTATACGCTACGTTTAATGCACCGCAATCGTATTTTTTGAGCATTTCTTTGCACCAATCGACACGAGTAATTTTTTAAGCGATTATAAAATTATGTGGGATCCAACAAGCACGTAGCTTTGACACAGATAAATGTTCATGTAATATCGAATGTATAATTGTCATACTAATGTCTAGGGATTCCTGAATCTCACGATAAGTTACATGACTACTTTGCATTATCAATTCGCGCACAGTATCGATGTTTTCTAACACAACAGCCGATTTTGAACGACTTTCTTTAAATTCATCCGCTAACGCACTACGACCACAATTGAATTCACCATACCAACGATATACAGTGATTTTAGTTGGATCTTCTTCCCTAAAAATCGAAATAAGTTGATGCAGGCACTGTCGTGGAGATAATCCACGTCGAAAATCATAAAATATCATCGCACGGAAATGTTCACGAGTTAATTACATTTTTTGGCCGAGATGAAATTTTCAACTCAATCAAAACAAAACAAATAGTGTTCATATGGCAAAATGTTATAAGTATGTATATTGTCAAAAATGTCAAACTTTAGGTTAGAAACGTCAGATCGCTCCTAGCAACACTAGTGTTGTCAGTTCCCGATACATATCGAGCGCCCTTCGAACAATGTCAAATCCTTTGTTGTTCCCACCAGGTGGTAAATGATATAGCAACGACTATACTGTTTTATCGTTTGTGCTTATATAACATTATTTTAGCGACCTGAGCTATACATAAATCTAGGGTTACACCTAAACCTGGATCTATCCCTAGAATTACACCGAAATGCACGTCTGCACATACCATACTTAAAATACTTAGAACTACGCCTGCGTAATGAATCCAGATTTACATCTGCTTTTAGGCCCGACGCATAGTGTAGTTTGCATCTATAACACTCACCATAGAGCTTCTGTAGCCGCAATAATATAACGACCCTACGTCGAAGGTTAACGAGATGAGACTTCAGGAATATGCTGTTCACCTCAGCTCATGTACATTACATCAGGTCGTATACTTTCCGATTCCTATATTTGTGTTTTGCATTACTTTATAGAAATACGGAATACAGAATTATTACTGGTTACACCCTCAGTGACCCAGTTGGTTTATTTGTTACTTAAATTGCTTGCGTTTGTAGATATTACTGTTAAAGATTTCTTACCAAATTCTTACATTAACTTTGATCATCTTAATTTGTCGGTGTGTTATTATTGAACCAATTTATTATGTAAGTGTAATCTCATATTATGTTCATGGTATTAATTGCAAGCGCATTGATTAACTTATAAAGATTGCTACGTACAATGACGTAGCCGGAAGGGAACGTAAATATACCAGGCTAACTACCAATGCGGTGAGGGGAGGGGTTCCGAGCAACACAAAAATAATACATCGCCAACGATTTTCTATTTACAATAAAGAAACACAAATCTAGAAATTTCTATCGAAACAGCAAAACAAAATTAACTAAGGTTACTATTTAATAAAACAATTTTATTCTATCGACAAATTCACTAATTGTTCCACGAAGTGCGCAATTCGTAGCTAACATGCAAGAAATCTAATCAGCACTAAAGAATAACACTGATACTTTCGTATAAGCGGTTGGGTTAATTAAAAAACATTAAATTTAGAAACCTTTCTAGTAAGAATTTTACCATACGAAGAATTTGTTATAACTTTAATCAGTAAAAAAAAAGAATACTGCTGATACTTTTGTATAAGCAGATGGATTAAGTACAAAAAGCAAAAGCATTAAAGTTCGAAATTTTTCTAGTAAGGATTTTACTAGAACAAACATTAGCGTATCTAATTTCAAATTGGGTTTATCCCTGGCTATGCTAACAAAGGAAAAGAAGTCACATACATGTATCGGAATACTTATTTTGTCAGCCCTCGGAAACGAATTGACACAGCATCGCCGCGGTAGTAAGCCACAACCATACTACTACCGTAATTGCAACGGCGGTCTACATGTAAGAGCAGTTGATCTACATCAAGGAATAATCGGGCTACGCAACAAGCAGTTTAGCCTCCAGCTATAAGCTAAAAAAAAGGAAAATCTTACTAATATTAACAACTCAGAGCGCTTACCGATACACACCAAATCTACACATTTGATAGAGGCAAAACGTGCATCGTTCTTGGAGTAACAGAACGAGTAGTTTTTATAATTGTTTAAAAAGGAGTTCAAAATAACACAAACTTGAGAAGCAAACATCCGCGATATCGAAACGCGCTTGAAACTGGAAAATACGTTTTTACCGGAGAATAGTAGGATATATTATTTCGACAAATCTTTAAGTGGGAAACCCACTAGAACGAAAATATACGTTATCGGAAGACTAATTAATTGTAGCATAAACTTGTCGTTTTAAAACAACTAGATTTACGTTGAGAAATTCTTAGAAAAAGTATTTATTATTAAATATGTGAAAGGATTTAACAATGGACACGGAATTTATACGAACGGATAATGAATTAACAAGGTATTTGAGTTGAAAATTATGGTAAAGCGAGCTTATCTAAACAGGTACAATATATCGGGTATTGTTGGAGAATTTAATACTAGAAATGGAATTTATGTAAATAAAAACCAATTATTGCCGAAAATTAACGTAACAACAACAAGATGACTTTTTAGTTCCTGCCATACATAACTGTTGAATTGTTAGTTGTTACAGTACTAACTATCATTGAATATATAAAAGTGTGTTTATCTACGAAAATTGTTATTGAAAGTAATCCAGTAATAAATAGTGGTTTTGAGAGCTTTTAGCTGTATATCATGAGTAATGTAGGATTGTTTAATTGTAACCTGGTGAGGTCGTGTTTACTGTTAGTTATTTGTCCCCTGATTTGGTATAGTTCGCTGTGTAACGTGTACTTTGCCGAACCTTTAGAACAAAGTTCGAAGTTCTTCCTTGCTCCAAAAGTTCTTGGCGCTATTATTTGAACCTAGTCAGTTTTTAGAACCATTTGTGGCTTCTTACATTCCTATCACTATTACGAACCCACCATAGTTAATTTTCTCCTTTCTGAGCAGAGAAGGAGCTTTAAAGAGACACAGTACCGTTAAGAAGCCTATATTCAGTGATTAGAAAAATTTACTGTAACAACTTACTGATAAATAAATTGTATGATCTTTTAAAGTGCTTAGAATACATTTTTCTTGTTAAGCACCTAAAAATTTAAGATTTAAACATATTGCAAAGTTTTTCTATATCACACAAAATCTTGAAAAATAAACAAGTCGTAAAATAATAACTGACTTACTAAAATTCTTTTAGCACAAAACTGTTTGACGAAATCAAATTGAACTAAGTTTATAATAGTCTGTACCGGGTCAAGCTAATATCAAATCTTTTTTAAGACAGATAACGGTTTTAAATGAATATTTTGGACCGTTTGAATTTCTATTTTACTCATATTTTCGATATGTGCTGTTTCATGAGGTTCCTTTTTGAAACTTATATGCAGCAAGAGGAACACATTTCTAGCCTTGTCCAACAAACCAACTTAAAACCACAATTTAGTTTTCACCTTTGATACTTAATACGGCGACCTGGCTGTATCCCTATCCCATAGATACGAGGAATTTAAGAAAGTCAGTTTTGGATATTATTATTATGATTGTTACTTTACACTTTGATACTTTTGCTGGTTATGTAAAATGCGGAAAGTGTTCTAGTAACTAGTTTTTCGTCAATTAAAAGTCATCCGTTCCTGCAACTGCTTTCTAAAATGATTCGCTGAAGGGGCCTTCTTTTCATTAACTGTTCACAGTGTACCGCATCTGAAAGACAGATAACCACGCCACTTGCCTTCCTAGTGGCATTCAACCTAGAAGGAATGGTTAACGCCCGACCGCAGAGTTTCGTTGACATCTATAACTATTTGCTGATGACCCTACATTTGACTTGCTAATGTTCCACATGAAAGTACTACATTGGCCAGGAAGAGTTTTATTTTCCTGGAACTTTCAAATTTTGCTAAACCCTTGCTGTTCCAAGCAAGGTAGGGATCCTTAACCTGCGTGACACTACTATCGCACGGGTCTATATTTAATCTCTCAACCGAACAAGGTCGTATTTTGTGTAAAAAATACACACCAAAGATTTTTCAAGCGGCCCGTGCCGAGAATCCAACTCGGGAGGACCTTGGGATTAGTAGTCTTACGCAAATCTATCTAACCCAAGGAACAGTCTACTTGTTGATCACCGCCACTTGTATTAAGCTGCATTTCTAACCTCCGGACACACCACGGCCTCCAACATAAATTCAGTCCTTCCTTGGAGATCTGACTGGTAGCGGCAAGTCAACGTAATTACCAAACTTTAACTCTAGCTTAACAAGGAACGTTATCTTTATGCGAAATGATACTTATTATTAGTATTGTAGCATTAAGGATTATTTGTTGTAGCAATTTTATGTACTTGGTTTTATAGCTATAACGGTGATATACATTTGTTGTTTTTAGGAGTTCTGTATTTTATTTCCTGTTTATCAAAACATCATCGAAGCGACCTAAAAACTGAAACTTGTTGCTTCAAGAAGTAATTATTTTCTAGTGCTATCTACTTTCATATATCCCTCCGAAATTTCATTTAACTAATTATAAATATTAATGAACAGTCGAAAAAACTGTGTTACGTAAATCACTGCTTGTGAGACTCGAGTTTCACTCCAACATCGACAGTTGAGCTCAACTGCATACTTTAGTATACAATCTCTTTTCAACCTAACTAATCTAGCTTCTTAGTTATTAGTTTTGCAAGTTCTGTGACAAATATAATTATTGGAGCTTCACTACTGTTTAATTTTAATATTTTATTTCATTTTGTATTATTATCAATAATACGGTAACAGCTTTTTTCTTCTGGGGCGTATTAACTTATGATCGATAACCCTACTCTACTGCAGAAGACAATCTCTTCTGGGTTTGTACCGCTGCGTTCTTTTTTTTGTGTTTTATTTTTTTCCTGGAGATTGGTAAGAGCATAATGCTTCACAGTGGGATCGCAAAACCAGCTTCTTTGCTGTAATAATCCTTGGCCCTTTCCAAATAACTAGTTTTATTTTTTATTGCTTTTCTTCAACTCACTTCACTTCACCGCAACTCGCAAGCCGGAGCCGTAGAGTTTTTCATTCCGACGACTACCTTCAGCCTAGAATTGTTTTGTTTAGGTTTCTTTCGTTTGTATTTTTTTTCCTGTACCGGTTACTCCTATCCTAATTTCTAGCTTTGGTGCAACTTACTTCAGGACTAGTTCTAAAATTTCTAAATTTTCTCCTTTTCTGGTTCCCAAAGTCGGCGTGCATCAATTTATCGCAAATAGGTAACAATAAAGAAATATTTTAATATTCCTCAATACATGATTTATTAATTGATATTAAGCCTTGGTTGAAGCTTATGCTTAAATAACATTGGAAAATAAACTAGCGTTTCCAGAGCTTTAGAAACAAACAACGTACTATTTTTATTATGAATAGAAACACGAACCAGTAATGTTAAGGCAAATTGTGGTTGGATGTCACCGAAACTATTGAATGAATTGATTCCGACATTTCTGCGCTCGTAAAATGACGATGACCTATGCATACCATGCTGAGAATTTTGATTCGTCAAAGGGTTTATCGCATAGAAAAGTAAAAAAGTCAGCTACACCGAGCAAAAAGAAGATTGCTTAGACTACTCCATTCGTAGGCAGATCGTATGCAGCAGCAGCAACAGTTGCAACTAAACCTAATGTTGACAATTTCATAACAGAGCTATTGTCAAAGCTGACGGTTGCAGTGAGAGACTCGTAAATGCCAATGATATGGTTTGCCGTTCGCAAATCGCGTCAGCGAACTGTGTCAGTATCTGGTCAAACATCTGTTATGTCAACAGCAAAAACACTAAATATATGCGAGGCTCTTTGACAGAAAGCGAGCTATAACCCTTGAACTAGCGAGGGCAAAGTAAAAAGAAGAAGGAATGGCTAATAGGAAAAAGCCGGCTGCCATTGGCCGCAAGAATTACTACGTCATTTTGACCTATGTATAATTTTTTTTTTAATATTGAACTATTTCAACATGAGAATCTGTTTGTTAGTTTGTAATTTATGCATTGACAACTATATGTACTTTTCTTTGCTGGTAATAAACTAACCTCAACTCACTAATGGACTTAAATTTCACAAAAGAAAAAGTGTGCAGCGGATATCTTTTACACGGTTCGCCATACGCCTTAAGAGATATAATACAATCAGGTGTGATGCCATCGCTAACCAGCAGACGACTAGAGAAATAGCTATCCTACTGAGATGCGACACGTGCTATAGAGAATTACACTAAAATACCTTACGCAAAGAGTAGCTGTAGAGCATAGCGTGCCTGAAAGGATGACGGTGCGTACAATCAATCTGCTGAATCGTAACTAGCGCGTAGAAGATTTAAGTATTTCAACTGCCTCCGCCATTTATATCTATGGAAGACTTTAATTCGTACAACCCCCAGTAGGAATTAACTAAAAATAATGAAAAGACCGCATTTTGGAGCAGCAGCTAGAAGGAGATGATATGGTGCTTACGAACATTGGCTTTTTAATTGCTAGCAGCCGTGTTTTAGCTTTGCGAATACAAACCAATTCTAGTTTACTTTTTAGTTGGTTTCTGATTATTTGCACTTTGTAACTAACCGATTTCTAACACAAGTTCTAGACGTCTTCAAAACTTGGAAATGGTGCTATTTAGTGCATTATATTAAGAATGAATGTAAGGCGTGCATTTTACTTAATTATATGCAATTAGATTTATAATTTTGCACACAATTGTGTAAGCTTGTAAATACACCCTAGTTTTAAAAATGATGTTGAACACGTTTATGTTATTGTTACATTGCTGCATGTTAGGCATGGATTAGAAGTTAAGTTTTAAGGTATGCGTTTTCCAAACGCAGGCGTGCCTCTAGTAATGCAAATAGATTTTAATGCCACTTAAAAATACAACCACATTCCTTATGATTGCCTTTTCCTAAATTAAAAGCAATACAGTTTTCACTCAGGATAATTAAAGTTACAATTATTTTGAACAAAAGGCATAACAATAGTTAAAAAGTTTTTCTACAATCCAACTGGAAATTATAAACCTTGTTTGTGAAAGAGTCAGAAGTCGGAACCAAAACGTTATATGCGCTAGTGAAAGTTAAGAACTGGCATTTGAGATGCTTCTTCTTTAAAGTTGCACCATAAATTAAGATTCGGCCATTGGTTTTGAGAAATAGTAAGCTCCATGCTCAGATGTATTAGGGGCAAGTTTTTGGGATGTGAAAAATATGTTGGATTAGAAAGGCCGCCATAAATAGAATTACCACAAAAAAAAAGCTTCAAACGGATTCCAAAGACGGTTAGGTTAGCTCACAAATTACAGAAAGTTAGACCTTTATATGAGTGCCTCAAATAAACGTATACACCATTTAATGCTCCATTCTTTTCTATTTATATTTTTTTAAGTACAACGCATTTAAATTAATCGCTGTTATTAGACAAGACTTTCAAAGACGTAAATTTATTTTGTGGTGCTACCATAAGAATCCATTTCGAATGGACCTGCACCTTGCCGAAGTTCTAGATTACTAGAACAGATGAAATGGCTTGCGTGTTCTAATGAGCTAAAGAGCCAAACTACAGGTCCAACCAAAGTAGTAGGGTCGTTAATGAGGAACCAGACGAAGACAAGTCCCGGCAAGAGGGCAACGGCTCTTTCGGTACTTAGATTGGCATAGACCATAGGGGTCGGTATGGCAGTCTAAGACACACTACCGTGATGTGGAAGGCAACGGAAAACCACCACATTACCTCCCAAGTACACAGCGTACCTAAATTATAATTCTCTGGGGTAAAAGATTCCGGAGCTAAAATAGTCCCCCATTCGGATCTTTGGGAGGGGCTACTTCGGAGGATGCGATCGGAAAGTTAAGAATAAAAGTCGGGAACATTTTGCGAGTCGGAACGTGGAATGTTAGAACTATGAAGCAAGTGGGTAAGCTAGAGAACCTAAAAATCGAAATGAATAGGTTATCACTAGACATAGTAGGGATCAGCGAAGTTCGGTAGCCAGAGGCGGGGGATTTTTGGAGTGGAGACTTCAGGGTAATTCATACAGGAGCAGAGGATTAAAATTTGGGCGTGGGGATAGTTATGCGATAAAAGATAGGATACTGTGTAGAAAATTACTTACAAAAGAATGAAAGAGTATTCATGGTTAGATTAGAATCTAAACCGGTAAACACAGTAATAATACAAGTATACATGCCCACCTCTACCTACAGTGACGAAGAGGTAGAAACGATCTACAAAGATATCGAAAACATATTAAGGCACGTAAAAGGACATGAAAATTTAATAATTACGGGGGATTTTTAATGCAGTGGTAGGTGAAGGGAGGGATGGAGCGATAGTAGGTTTATTTGGTTTAGGCACTAGAAACGACAGAGGAAATAGGCTGGTAGAATTTTGCGACAAAAACAATTTAATCATTACAAACACATTATTTCAACATCATGCTAGAAAACGATATACGTGGAAGATGCCGGAAGATATAGCAAGATCTCAAATTGATTACATTCTTGTTAGACAACGGTTTAGGAATCAGGTAAAAGACTATAGAAGCTACCCAGAAGCATATATAGACACTGACCACAACATCGTAATTATAAAAGCCGCACTTAAATTTAAAAACTTGAAAAAAAGAAACGGAAAAAGGCACTTGGACCTACAGAAACTAAAAAAGAAAGATATTCAAGAAAGATTCGAAAAAAGGTCAAATGAATTGCTCAAAGATATTGGGAAAATATCTGATACTAAGGAAGTAGAAACAGAATGGAATAACATTAAATCCAGCCTCGACATGGCGGCCAGAGATATTCTGGGGTATACACAAAAAGAAAATAAAAAACCATGGATAACAAAGAATATCCTGAATTTAATAGAAGAAAGACGAAAATACAAAAATAAATCAGACGAAACAGGAAAACAGAGATACAAAGCCATAAAATGGGAAATTATTCGCAAATGCAGGAAAGCCAAAGAACAATGGATTGATGAAAAGTGCAAAGAGGTACAAACTAAGATGGAAGTAAGAAAGACAGATAAAGCATACAAACTAATTAGAATCAATTTTAGGGATATAAAACTGTATAGCAAAAATATAAGGGACGCGGGAGGAAATGTCATTATAGAAAGTGTAGAGAAAGTGGGTAGGTGGCAAGAATATATAAGGAATTTATATGCAGGAGAAGAACTAACTGCATTAGAACAGGAATCAGACATTGAAAATGATGACTTGGGATATCCTATACTTAGAGATGAATTAGCATTAAAGGGCCTAAAAAATGGTAAGGCGCCGGGTACAGATAAGGTGCAAGCGGAAACTCTAAAAGCCGCTGGTCAAGCAGTAACAGAAGGTCTCTTCCAACTTGTAAGCTATATGTATGAAACAGGCGAGATGCCCAAAGATTTCAAACGTAACATCATAGTAACTATACCAAAAAAGAATGGCGCGGATAGATGTGAAAATTTGCGAACAATAAGTTTGACAGCACACGTGTCAAAAATATTAACTAGAATTGTACAAAGACGAATAGAAAAACGGGCTGAAGAAATACTAGAAGAAGACCAATTTTGGTTTAGGCGAAACAGGGAACACGGGAGGCTATCTTAGCTCTGAGGGTGTTAATGGAGAAAACAATAGAAAAAGGGGAAAGCATGTATATAGGGTTTGTAGATCTGGAAAAAGCATTTGACAATGTAAAATGGAAAAAAATGTTTCGAAATACTCAAGAAGAATGGAATGAGTTATAAGGATAGACGGATAGTGCATAGCTTATACAAAGAGCAAACAGGAGTAATAGAATTAGAACAGGAACGTAGAGAAGTAAACATCAGGAAAGGGGTGAGACAGGGATGTTCCCTATCCCCATTAATTTTTACTGGTACATTGAAAAGGCAATGAATACTGTCAAATGCAGGAACTATGCAGGGACAAAAAATTGATATGCTTAGATTTGCAGATGATATAGCGGTATTAACATCTAGCAAAGAAGAATTAGAAGCTGCTCTCAATGAAATGGAAACGGTTCTAACAGAGAGATACGGCATGAAACTTAACAAAAATAAAACTAAAGTACTAGTATGCAAAGGAGGGAAAAATAAATCAAAAACAAGAATACAAATATGTAACACGAACTTACAAGAGGTTAAGGATTTCTGCTACCTAGGAAGCCAAATAACGCAAGATGGGAAAAGCACAAAAGATATAAAACAAAAATTAGCACAAGGTCGTGCTACATTTAACAAGAAAAAGCAACTACTTTGCTCAAAG
This sequence comes from Platerodrilus igneus, assembly GCA_036346225.1. NCBI lineage: Eukaryota > Metazoa > Arthropoda > Insecta > Coleoptera > Lycidae > Platerodrilus > Platerodrilus igneus. The sequence goes on from JARFIW010001228.1 coordinate 248,816, forward strand.
ACAACAAACATAGAAACAAGGAAAGGATTGTTTAAAACATATGTATGGGGCACAGCACTGTACGGTTGCGAAGCCTGGACAGTAGGAGAAGCAGCCAAAAAAAAGGTAGAAGCCATTGAAATGTGATGCTACAGACGAATGATGAAGATATCATGGACAGACAAAGTTAAGAACGAAGAGGTACTAAAAATGGTAGGGAAAGAAAGAAATATGTGGAAAACGGTAAAAAATAGGAGAGATAGAATGATAAGCCACATACTACGGCATGAGGGAATAGTGCGAAATATACTAGAAGCAGAGATAGGAAAAAAGATAAGAAGAGGTAGACCTAGGTTAGACTACTGCACACAGATAGTGAAAGATGTAGGCTGTAGGAGTCTCAGGGAAATGTGTAGGCTAGCTCAGAATAGAAATCAATGGAGTTACGCATCCAACCAGTCCCAAGATGGATAAATTAGTGACGAAGAAAGTAACTGCACTTAAACATGATATTTAATATAAGCAACTACAAGCATTGGATGGGCAATATTTTCGAATAATGGTAATTGCGTGAAAGCATTTACTAAAAAACTATTATTTCGGCAAATGTCTAAGCGTTGGGAGATCTTGGCAGCCACAGGTTGCTTAACCCCCTTCAATAAATCTCAGTGAAATAGGGCATAATATTAGAAAACAATAGAATCGGAACCGAGCTGTATTGCTGTGTGAGAATTTCAGGGAACTATGTACGTTAGTTTAGAAAATAAATAAGTGCAGGTACATGTCCAACCAGTTTTGAGACGGAAAACCCAGTGACGAAAAAAAATAAACGCAGATAAATCTGATGATTATTATAAACAACTACAGGTGTTGGTTGTGAAATATCTGCAACTAATGTTGACTGTGCGAAAAGATATATTGGAAAAAATATTAAATCAGTAAATGTTGAAGTGCTAGGGAAACTTGGCAGCCACAGGCTTCTTACTCCCCTTCGCAATCACTGAATGTCGGAGAAATAGGGTATATAATTGTAAAACAATAGGAGGGGACCGAACTGCATCTAACAAGAAAGAACAGCGCCTATGGATAAAGACAACAAACATAGAACAAAAAGCTGCTGAAAGCGTATGTGTGGAGCACAGCACAGACAGTATGCCTACGAAATACGGGCAGTCTGAAAAGCAGACAGAAGAACAGTAGCAACCTTTGAAATGCCTTATGAAGATGGACAGACAAAGGTAATAACAAATAGGTTATAGAAACAGTAGGGGAACAAGAATATCTTTGGGAAAAAATATGAGAAATAGAAAGGCAGAATACGTTCTAAGGCATTTTTGGGTAATAGTATGGGATATATGACAAGCAGAGATAGGAAAAAAGAGGTGGATGTAGACCTAGATCAGATAGTGATAGATGCAGACTGTGCAAATTTCGGGAAAATCTGTAGGTTAGTTCAGAATAGGAAACAATGATGGTACGCGTCTAACCAGTTTCAAGACTGAAGACTCAATGATGATGACCATAAGAATTAGAACGTAGTAGAATTACAAAGATGGTTTAGAATGGAGTTTTAAATAGACTTACTTACGGGATTCACCACTACTCACAAAAGGAATAAGTTAGAAAGGGATGAAATTACTCAAGGTGCCTACAAACAGAGTTGTGGGTGACCACGGACATCCACATACACCACAATAGATGAAGAATTACTAGATATATATTACAAAACTTCAAGAAAATCTGTTCGGCAGGTGGAGCACGAGCTATCGGTTATCTATCGCAGTTTGAAGAACGCACATTAAAAGAGATACATTTTAAAATTAATCCACACGCGCCATGGAGATAACTATGATCCCACAGTGGAATTTTGTGAGCGGTTCTTAGCCAAGTATGCAGAGTACGTACAGTTTTCACACAAGATTGTTTGGAGCGATCAGGCAGCATTTAAATTAAACGAATCGATCAATCGCGTGTAACAGCTACTGGGCAAGAGAAAATCCTTATGTTGCAGAAAAACATTGTATAAATTTACGAGTAGTTACAGTAAGAGGTAGATTGTCCGCGCTGGGTTTAATTGGATCTTTTTTTTATAATACTGCTACTGGTGCCGCTTACTTGATTTTGCTGCAGGAACATATCATACCAACTATTCGTTGGTAGATTGAGGATGAAAAAAACAATTACTTTTAGCAAAATAGAGCACCTCCCCACTATCATTGTGATGTCAGAGCTTATCTCCATGAAATTTTCCCAAACAAATAGATTGGGTGAAGAGGCGCAATTGAATGGCTCACCCGCTTTCCAGACCTCACGCCACTGGGTTGTTTTTCTTTGAGGACGCATCAAAAGTGAGGTTTGTTTATCTGTCAAAACCGGCAACAATCAATTGAAGGCGAAAATTGATAGAGAATGTAACGAAATTCCTAATAAAATGATGCACCATGTTTGTGATTACATTGCTTCACGTTATCAGCAATATTTGCATAAAAATGGGCGTCAATTTGAACATTTGCCTTAACTAAAACGTTCTACATCTGTTGTCTTTAATTTACAGTTTTAATCTGCAATACATCCAAATATATACTGTTTTTATAGTAACGCAAAGTGAGTATATATTTTTTTGCGACACTCCGTATTTCTAAATCAAATATACACTTTAAATATACAGCGCGAACCAGGTATACTTTTATTAAATTTGTTCTAGTTTGGAATAATACGTATATATACACGTATTGCAAAATTTGATAGTTTTCCTGATCTAAAGGATACTGGAATTGATATAAATAAAATTAATTTTTGTGAGGATATTTTAGAATTTCAACATTTCCGCACTTTCAGAATATTTTCAGGATGACTAAGTGTAGCATAAAAGCTTTCAGAGTCCTTAAGTGCAACTCGAATTCAGCAAAATAAGAAGCTACTCCGAGTAATATACGGTTTTTAATTAACGAGATGCTAGCGATTTAAATATACTTATATTTCTTTTGAAGTATATTACACAGAGGAGCTCATTCAATAGAAAGAATGTATGTATATTGGATCATAATTTTCAACTGCAATGTAGGGTATTGGATATATTGCACATGATGTCAGCGCAATGGGAAGGTACGCATGCTTTGTGCTCTTTATCTATGCGGTGCAACAAGTTTGGGGATGCATTTATATAAATGCACACAACTGCAATTGGTCATCAGTGTTGAAAACATGGGCGACAGAGTAGGCGATGTTACAGAACCACCCGCGCGAGTGCTTAAACGGAAAAAAGCATCAAGTCACACGAATATAGGAAAACCGCTTTCGCTATTCCTATTATTTGCTAGCATAACTGCACTTTGCTTTGTTATTCCGATGCCGATGTTAATCTTTTCTTTCGGTTCTGTACACATGGCACGCGCAAGAGGTAAACCAGTAACATATGTGAAGGCACTTCAGATGGTAAGTATAATAGCAAAAATTTATATTTTAATATTTAATGCCGATATGTTTTGAGAAACAATCTTTTTAGATATTGATATCTTTCAAGTAATTAATAAATTGTTTTTCTGCTGAAATTTATTTAATTTCTTTAGGTATGCTGTTGAAGATTAATGTTTTTATTTGCCTGTATATATCATTTAAGAAATGTTGTAGAATTATATCCATGGTGTTTATAAAACTTTTCAATTGTATAGAAATCAGATATTATGGTATTGATTTTTAGCTGTGAAATTTTAGTTTGAAGTGTTCTCTGAACGTATAAATATTTTTCTAATAAACAAGAAAGCCTTTCATTAAGGTGGCAAACTTATTGTTGTACTACCTTTCACTTACAGTATAAAAAGAAATTTGACCCTCGCTTTTTAGATATTCAAAAGACAATAAATATGAAAAAGTTATTTCTGTAATTTCCATATACTCGTCTTCGGTTTTGTAGCTGCCTACGCAATTTAATTAAGTAGTAAAGTAGCAATTTGTGACCTAATTTATAACGAATTAACGGTTGAACATAATTGATGCAACATTACCACTTATCGGACTATAAGTTCAGCTGATATGAATTAGGCTCTTTAGTTTCCATGCAGATAGCTCCACTAATTACATTGGTTTGTAAAGCACATCACCAAAGTAGTTTGATCCAACGTCTATTTAATATATCTAAAATATTTTTGTAGTTATCGTTTTTGAAAATTCTTCGACATTTAGTGCGCATTTTCCTAATTGATATGCTTTTTAATTTATAAATACTCAACCATTTAATCTTGAAACACGTCACGATATATCGGAAAGTGTCTCTCTAAACTCTGCTGAGGTATACAAAAACCTGCTTGATATGGGTACTTTATACAATAACATGTTACTCATTAGATGAGCAATGTAGTAAATTAAAAAGTACTTTTATAAAACTTGCTACTGATTTTACAGCAAAGCTTAATAGTGTCTTGTCTACAATAAGAAACCAACATATTAGAATTAAAATAACATTAAGATACCATAAAATAATTTTTTATATTAATTATGGTTATAGCTATATTTCATGACAATAATATGAAAGTGTAAGTACAATAAATCCTCATTTATCGTTATCTTTATATTTCGATATGCAGTTTCCAATTTCCCTAGTTGCATGCGTTTTACGGTTGCAACCTTTTGTCCAGAAACTAAATCGATACACACCTAAAGGCAGGTAAAACGAGCTAAAAAGCATTTCAATTACCAGTAAAAAGAAATTCAATTTTATAGCACATAACGTAATGCGAGTGCAAAGCTTTAAACTGTCACACCTTTTCGGTACCGAGTTCAAAGTGTCATTTTTAATATTCTTTTTACACGTTATATCTCTATCGAGATACAGCGCCGACATAAGGTTCATTGCAAAGGCTTTCTTCGACAAAAGTGGTTGTTTCGCAGTAAACGCCACTTTACAGCCTACTGTATTGATTAGGAGTTAAATGAATTTCTAATCGTTTACATATGTTTCGCAATGATCTCTCGATTAAATATGATTTTAAGAAATTCAGGTAGACTGATGGTTTCGATCATTGTTTGGATGTAGAAACTTAATTTCATCATCGACTTTATTTGAAGACAGCATTTTGAGAAGCTTATGTGTTGTAGCAGTGTTCTCTTGGTTTACCTATATGTCTACTGGTATTTGGCAAGTAATTGGCTTTTCAGAGTCGCTCCTTGCTCGTAGTTTTCTGTGGTTTTTCCTAAGTACTGGTGCTGAGGTTTTACTTTTTGACAATTATTATATAGTTTTCGAATAATTTTCCCGTTTTATTGGTGTTGATAAAAATTGATATTAATACGTATATATTTCTTAGTATATTAAAATGATTGCATTATGCTTATATTTAACCAATGCTCATACCGTCGCTAAATCATCGTTCAAAAGAATACTTACTTTCATGTTCGATTAATGTAAGTTTAATTTTATCTTTTAAAAAAAGGTTAAAGATTTCCAGAAACCTAGTATGTCCATTTACTGCTTTTTTCCAACTAACACAGCTATCTAAACACAACATACTATCAATATAATTATTTATGGTTCCGAGTTGGGACCGTGTCATTTTATAAATTAAGGTCGACGATTCGCCCACTTTTGTAAGGGGCTTCATCAGGACAAGAAAATAAATAATAAAATAAAAAATAATAAAGATAAGAATGATAAGATTAAATAGACAAGTTAAAGTGATAAGAGAAGAGTTTCTCCTGAATTAGCAGACTCACTAGTCCATTCAAAGCCAAAAGGTGTTTTGTGGCGAAGTAACTGGTGAAAGTGCGAAAGTGGTGGTTTATATTATAGGGCGCGAACTTGATGCATGAATGATCATGAATAGAGAGGAGTGTCGTAGGGGATCAGTAAACGTTACGGTTCCGCTGTTGTGAACATAGGCTTGCTTTCCAATTAGGGAAAAGGTAATAGCCATCGTCTTTGTTTAGATTATTAGAATTTTTATTGAATTCTATGGATTCTCTAATTTTTCTATTGTAGAAAAATGGAATTCTGGCAATTAGTTTCGCCTTGTCAAAATTAATGGTATGGCCTGTTTCATGTTGGTGTTCGGCCACCGCTCAGCGATTGTACTGGCTTGTTCTTAAGCATCACTTATGCTCGTTTAGTCTAGTCTGTACTGACCGTCCTGTTTCTCCTATGTATACTAAACCGCAACTGCAAAATTAAAATTATTTTCGGAATCTTTTGGGGTTGGTAATATCTCTGAAATTTTATTAGTGGGTTTATAGGTTGTTTTAATGTTGTGTTTACGTAAAATTTTGCCAATTCGATCTGTTACTCTGTGTATATATGGAAGGATTGCTAAAGATCGTGTGTCGGGATTACAGCGTGGTTTGGGGGTTCCTGTAGGATGCAGATGCCGGTTTATTACTCTGCCGATATCTGAGTTAGGATAGCCGTTTTTTATAAGACTAGTTTTAAGATGGACCAGTTCATTAGATAAGTGTTCTGGTTGTGAAATCTTAATTGCACGGTGGACTAGAGAGTTGATTACCGATGATTTTTGTGAGGGATGATGATGTGACGACGCATGTAAGTATCTGTCTGTGTGTGGGGGTTTTCGATATACGGAATGACCTAGTCGTCCGTTAGGTTGGCGCTCCACCAGAACGTCAAGGAATGGCAAAGTTCCATTCTTTTCAATTTTTATAGTAAACTTGATATCTTTATGTTGATTGTTTATGTGATCTAGAAAATTATTGAGCGTTTGATGTAAATGGGGCTAGATTACAAAAGTGTCATCTATATAACGGAGCCAAGTTTTTGGTTTAAAGTCTGTGGATTCTAGAGCCATGGATTCCAAAGACTCCATGAATATATTGGCCACAATAGGGAACAGAGGTGAGCCCATTTGTGTGCCCGAAGTTTGTTTGTAAAATTGTCCGTCAAAAACAAAATAGGTAGAAGTTAAACATTTTTCGATGAGCGTGGCCAGGTATTCAAATTTTGTTTTCTTGAGGTTGGAGTCCCCCGTGCAATTAAGATTTTACAACCAGAACACTTATCTAATGAACTGGCCCATCTTAAAGCTAGTCTTATAAAAAATGGCTATCGTAACTCAGATATCGGCAGAGTAATAAATGGGCATCTGCATCCTACACGAACCCTCAAACCACGCTGTAATCCCGACACACGATCTTTAGCAATCCTTCCATATATACACAGAGTAACAGATCGAATTAGCAAAATTTTACGTAAACACAACATCAAAACAATTTATAAACCCACTAATAAAATTTCACAAATATTACCAACCCCAAAAGATTCCAAAAATAGTCTTAAAGCCCCAGGCGTATATAGTATACCTTGCAGTTGCGGTTTAGTATACATAGGAGAAACAAGACGGTCAGTACAGACTAGACTAAACGAGCATAAGTGATGCTTAAGAACAAGCCAGTACAATCGCTCAGCGGTGGCCGAACACCAACATGAAACAGGCCATACCATTAACTTTGACAAGACGAAACTAATTGCCAGAATTCCAATTTTCTACAATAGAAAAATTAGAGAATCCATAGAATTCAATAAAAATTCTAATAATCTAAACAAAGACGATGACTACTAACTTTCCTCTATTTGGAAAGCAAGCCTATGTTCACAACAGCAAAACCGTGACGTTTACTGATCCGCTACGACACTCCTCTCTTTTCATAATCATTCATGCATCAAGTTCTCGCCCTATATAAAACACCACTTTCGCTACTTTCACCAGTTACTTCACCACAAGACACTTTTTGGCTTTGAATGGGCTAGTGAGTCTGCTAGTTCAGGAGTAACTTTTCTCTTTACACTTTAACTTGTCTATTAAATATTATCATTCTCATCTTTATTATTTTTATTTTATTTTATTATTTATTTTCTTGTCCTGATGAAGACCTTACAAAAGTGGGCGAAACGTCGACCTTAGCTTATAAAATGACACGGTCTCAACCCGGAACTATAAATAATTATAATGACTCCGGCCGTGAAAGCCTCCGACAATAACATACTATCAAATCCAAATCATCAGATCGGTAAACCCTTCAGGTTTCTTACCCCCGTATACCTCGGTCGGCACGACATTATATCTACCCCCACCCCCACACGACGCGTGTGTGAACCTAACCTACACGTGCAAATGTATTTCCATTTCAGGTCGCTCACCGTGTTTTTCTCTGAAAAAACTGTATACTCTTACCTTAAAACTGTGTTTTTTTACCACTTAGAACTTTTAACTTGTTCTGATACCAATCCCAACCGCACGGCCTTTTCGCGCTATTATTTCCTCGCAAAACTACATTTTCGGCCTTACTCATTTCCTGCACGCTACTGCTACTGCTACTGTCATGTATTCACCTCTTTTTTACGTTCGGAGAGGTATTATGTTAGGGTCTGGTCTTTCCTAATACGTGAATGAAATATAAACTTCTGTTTTGCTTAAATTATCGTCACAAGTAAATGTTTTCCATAATATAAACGAAATATATTGTAGGGTATGAAATGATCAAGTTATCTGCAATCTGACTTCGTAAATATTAATAACAGAGCACCTGTGTGTATTATGTTTATGATGTTATCTGATATTACCTTATATCACAGCTATAACATTAATTGTACTTCATCTAGCTAAAGTTTATAAAAAAGCACCTCTACATTTAGAGTAATTATGATATGGAACATGCGTATTAATAATTCCACGGTTATTTACATTTTTATTTTAAAAGCTTCCTTAAATCAGATGACTTTGCTATAAAAATTTACTATTACTGATAATTTTTTTACCCCTTTGCGATTAAAATAATTTATGAACCTGAGTTGCGTTCCAATATATAAAAAACTGAAATAAGACGATGCTTTTGTGATTTAAAAAATTTATGATTTTAATGGAGCAAATACTTATTTGAAATGTCATGCACACTGAACATTTTTTTACATGAAATCATAATTATACAAGATATATCAATAATAATTGATTTACTGAAGATTAATTTTCCTCATTTTGTATCCGGTTTCTATTTAGGGTAACGTCCGCGCGCTGTATCTCCTTTACAAACAAGATTTTTTTTAAAGATTTTTTAACATAACAATCCTTAAGCCAGTTCCAATTCAACTACTACATCAACGGTGATTGTCAATTTATCAGTACAAAAAATGTGAAACAAAATAATAAAAGTAAAAGGTCAAAAGAGAAAACAAAATATCCATCAACTGTATAAGAAGCAACACCGCGCGTGCGGCTTTCGTTAAGTGGAATTCTCTACCTTATAAAGGAATGGATCACTCACAGGGGTCAGGTTTTTTTATCCCCTAGTGCTGTGATTTTTAGGTCACGATTAGCCAATTCTGCCTTAAAACTTCTCAAGATAATTTTTTAGCAAGTATTTAAAAAAAAATGTTTTGTCAACAAAATTTAGAAAAAATTACAACTAAATTTAAAGAATTTAAAACTTAAAACTCAAGTTGAAAAGGTTTGTGTTAGACATTTTAAAAAGCTAAAAATTATGACCTGTGCATTAATACAAAAAAAAAAAATAAAAAATTTGAAAACAAAAAATAGCCAAAAATTAAAAACTACTCTAAAGAAGCTGCATAATGTTAAAAATAGAGTGCCCCATGATTGGGCCCCAAAAATTCTGTTACGTGGGAAATGAACGTAACATTAATAAATTTTGATTTGCCCTGAAAGTACGAGAAATCTGCATAAATTTAAAGATGCTTCGGCTAACTACAATGCTGCGAGAGTGGGTTCCTGTGGAAGAAATTATAAAGCAATAATAGGAAAAGTAAAAATCATAATAATAAAGAAAAGTTGATAAATAGAATATCTGAAATATAGGAACTACGTTAACTTAATCACTTACCCTGAAACACTTTCTCAATAGTCATAATTGAGAGGCGTTAAACTGTCTGTCACAAAAATCCCATTAGATATTATCCTTAAACGGGTTATTCCACTCATTAAATTTTTGCCAAATTAAAATTAAAAAATAACAGGCTTCGAAAACAATCCCCCCCATACGATTCCAGCACTGGAGTGACCAGATATCCTTTTGCAATGACCTAAGTTTTATCCGACTTCATAAATAAATGTAAATCAAATTCAACCTAAACTTAACCCGCTATTGACATTAACTAATACCAATGTACTTAAAAATATACAAAAAAAAAATCATTTCTTAAACCTCACTCTGGCCAGGTGTTAGTAAAAAAAATCCTAAAGAAATATTATATTAAATCCATCAATAATACTATCACTCCAGTTCCCCTGTTCTAAACATTAAATTATATTACTGCAAATCCCAATTTCTGGAAGTGCCTTTAATATCAAACATGGAAAATTAAAAAAAACAAATTTTCTTTTTATTTTTCAATAGTACATTCAAAATAATTTCAAGTCAAAACGTATTTATTTCGTAATATTTTAAAATGATATAACATTATACTTAAATTTAACCTACATTCGTTCCGTCTCTATATTATCGTTCAACAGTATAGTCACTTACATGTTCGATTAATGTATGTTTAATTTCGTCTAAAAAAAAATATTAAAGATTTCCAGAAACCATTGATATGTTTATTTCCTGCTGTTTTTCCAACTAATGCCGTTTTCTTAACATAATATACCTTCAAATCCGAATCATTACGAGGGTGAACCCCCCAAGGTCATTGTCCCGTTAGTAGTTCGCGACACTGCATTGAGCCCCCCTCACACGCGCGTTTGTAAACCTACCTTGCACTTGCAAGCGCATTTCAATTTTATGTCGCCCGCTGCGAGTTATCTATCCCCCAATTTATGAATGTATTATAAAATAGAATCTAATAGGAAATTGTTAGAAATCATTAAGAGATTATTAAGTCAAGTACAACAATGTAATTCAAGGATAAATATAAAAGGTTTTTTAACAGTTATGAGAACGGATGCAGTACAATGTATTCCAGACGATAGTGATACTGCAGGTGGCAGGTCACAGACGGTTACGAAACCGCGATTACTTAGAAATTAAGATTGTTACAATGTGTAATGAATAGAATTAAGAAATAAGCAGACATGAGCTCTGCAAGTTCCCACAGAATTGTAAGGGGTAGAAACAACATACATACCCCGGGAGCCCCAAGACTAGTCAGTCAGTCTGAGTAATTCAGCTTTAACATTCTTGTTTACCTAGGCTACTCGCCCTAATATTAGTTCAGTTAATTATTGTATTTAAACCTAGTGTTTTTTAAACCAGTTTGTCAAAATTTAACTGTAATTTCTGTTTAAATAAATAAATATTGTTACGAAGAATTAGAAGAAGTTTTTAAAAAGACAGCTCTAAAGGCCCGAAAGGTAACTGGCGCAGTCGTACAGATGTCAAAAGGTCACGGCGAACCCAAATTCGAAGAACTGGCCGTCTGGAATTTCAATCCCCGATTAGGCAGAACCCAAACAAAGTTGGGAGAAGTACACGCATTGACCAAATCCAGCTAAACAAACAAACTTGGAAGAGATACAAGCATCGATCGAATCCAAACCAAACCAACGTGGACGAAGTAGAAAAACGACAAAGTCCATGAAAGTTCATTTCCTTTAAAGCAATTTATTCTTTGACAAATTTACTGATATTAGCTAGTAAAAGAATTTTAATTATTATTTTATGTATGTACAGATTTCAACTATTATTTCCGCAATTTAATGTCATTTTATAAAAATAATTTACAAAGAGAAATTATTTTCGATATTTATTTTGAGAAAATCATATTTAAAGCAAACGAGAACTATTTTAAGAGAATTGACTTTTAAAAGAAAATTTTTTTAGAACTAAATAGTACAAACAATTATTACGAATTATTAATTAATAAAAAACGTAACTGACGCAAGAAAAAATTGAAACAAAACGAAAACGATTTTAAAATATCAAAAATAAAACTTAACTAACTTTACCAATTCAATACCGAAAGCTTGTGCATAAAACGCAATTAATTATAGAAATGATTATTTAAAACTTAACCTTCATCGCACTTCTATAAATTATAGAAACACACTTTGCAATCTATTAATAAATTAACCTATTACAAATTGAAACAAACCGTAGCTGTGATACGAATTATTACTGACAACCATCAGTAAATGAAATCATTCACCATCGCAACTTTATAAATATCCACATTACTGAAAAGCTATTGTAACTTTATAAAAAGCCACATTTAAACGTAACATTTTATGCAGCAATTAACGAGCTAAAAGACACAAACTATTCGTTTCACACAGACTGTAAACAAAACCTATTCAGAAAAATCAAATAAAATATAATTGCATATTTAATTATACAAAAGCATTTACAAAATTAATTTATCACGAGACTGAAACAAAAACCTTTTAGTAGACTTAAAACTTTGTAAATTAAACAATTTACTGTATAATTATAAAAGGAAATTGATGCAACTACTGAAACAAAACATAAAATTGAAAACTTGAGCCTTTAAATTTAGACTCAAGGTAACTAGACAATATAATTAAAGAGAAACATCTTACACATTTATAAATTACAACACCCACGAAAAGCAGATAATTATAACAGGCTCAATTAATCAGAAAAACTGAGATAAAATAAAATCATAACTGGCGCAACAAAACATAAAAAGTAAAGTAATTACTGCTAGAAACTATTAATTCAGATCGAAACTTTTCAGAAAGTAAAACTCACGACAAATTAGCATCCGCAAAGTATAAATAAACGAATTCAGGGCTACGACAAGCAACCAGACATTACCGAGCATAAATCTCTCAATTTAAGTTATAGCACCGTATAACTAAGTACAAATATAAGCAACTCGTTTCTTTACATACTCTAACACACTTTAAGCTGAAAATTAATAAACCAAACTAGAAAGCAACAATACAAACGCGATATAAATGTCAATTTTTACAAAAATTTGAAATTAATTAAAAGCGAAAGCAACCCTTAACAATAATGAGTTCATATATGAAGATTTATTTCAAAGCCATCCCCATCTTTAACGGAGATCAAGTTTTGCTTAAGAATATCATTTCAGCATGCGAAATATATTTTGTAACCTTTTACAAACCCGGAGATAACGAAAGTAATGTATTACATTTACACCTGATAATAAGTAAACTGACTAGATGGGCACTGACACTAATAGCGCCGAGATGATCTAGAACATGGGAAAGACTTTAAACGGATACTAATCGCATATTTTGGCGATCAACGTAACATAAAATGCCTAAAACGCAACCTGATAAACCTAAGAATGGAAAGTAAGCAATCCTCGTATCAATTCGGAATGAAATGCCGAGACGTGAGAAATCTAATCTTAACAAAATTAAAAATCGAAGAACCCGACCAAAATATCCGACTTTAAAAAGCCAACAAAACAAAAATGTATGACGAAATGGCACTGGACAACAACATAAACGCATTACCAGAACGACTATCAGACAAAATAAGATTTCAACGTGCCCAGAATCTAGACGAAACCATGAATATGATAATAGAAAAAGAAAACGTAATGTACTACCGAAACAGACTATACAACCCCAACCCGAATAAAAGCTATTCCTCAATAAAAATCATACAAGCCGCGAAACAAACAACCACCAAACCAAAATTCACTTCATTTACTGCAGAAACAAATCAACCGCGAAGTAGTAACTCAAATTTTAATAACACGAATTTTAATAATTAATTCAAACAAATTCCAATACCAACGGGTAACTCAAATTTTACAAAATCCGCATTTCAACCTAGATTCAACCAAAACATAAACCAACAAAAACCAGCATTCAGCGCAAACCCTATTAGAAATACACCAATGACAAATAGCAATAACAACCCTAATAGTTATTATAAACCGACACCTATGGATACCTCATCTAGTAACACCTGACAAAATACAAAAAAAACGCAGGTACGACCAAGTCAAAATCAAAAACGCAACTTTACATCGGAAGAACTATTTAATTAAGAAGAAAAAAGATTTGACAATGACCAGAACAACTACATTCATCCCAGTACGAAAAATGAATCAAACCATTCAGAAAATTACGAGCGTGACGAACCATGCCTAAAATTACCAGGAGGACGACGACGGAAGCGTGTGCTCAAATTTTCAGATAGATCGATTTATAAACGACCAAACCTAATAAATTTAAATAATATTAATGACCTAGTACTACCATAAATCGAAATACCCCACGCAAACCTTAAACTATTAATCGATACCGAATCATCAAAAACGTAAATTAGCCCCCGAACAGTAAAAAAACATTATTTAGATTACGTAGAGAGAGAACCATTTAAAATTTAAACGGCCCATCAAACGACCCTACACCAATTCGTAGCTAATATACCCTTAACTAGAACATTCAATGTAAAAATGAAACATAAATTTTGTATTTTCGAATTCAACGATAAATACGACGGACTAATAGGAATGGATCTTCTAAGAAAATTAGAAGCCAACATTGACATAAAAACCCGTTTATTAGAAATAAAACACGGCGAATCCACATTAAATTTCAAAATACCCAAATCGAACAAAAACATACGATAGAACCCCGAACGGAAAAAAAAGTAAGAATCCCAGTAAACTGAAAAAACTAATTATTAATCATAAACCACATAACATTCCAACCAGGAGTAGAAACCCCCACGGCATTAGTACAAATAAAAGATAACTATGCCAATACAACAATTTCAAACTCAAATGACTACCGCGTAGAACTATCGTTTACAAACTCAATTAACGTAGAAGAATTAAATTTTAGCGAGATGGAAATAGATGAAAATTTGGAAAACGATTACGACCCTGCTGAACACGACAAAATGTTAAGAGAAAATTTAAGTTACATCCGCTTCAATGTCTACATTAACGGAGAAGAGCAGTGAGCAATTAAAAATTTATTGTTTTGAATACCGTGACATACTCCATTGTGAAAGAATACCCTTAACCCTTACGAAAACAGTTAAACATAATATCGAACTAACAGATAACAAACCAATCCCTACAAAAGCATACAGATTATCTCAGGCAAGCCAAGAAAAGGCTGACAGGCAAGTAGCAGACTTATTAGAACAAGATATCATACAACATTCCAACTCACGATGGAGCAGCCCTGTATTAATAGTACCTAAGAAGTTGGACGCCTCAGGCAAAAGAAAATATCAAATGGTAGTAGACTATAGAAAGCTAAACAAAAAAACGGTAGATGACAAATATCCACAACCCAATATCACCGAAATTTTAGACAAACTAGGTAAATGTCAATATCTTTCAACATTAGACCCCGCCTCAGGATATCATCAAGTAGAAATGGAGGAGTAAGATACATCAAAAACCGTCTTCAGCATACCTAGAGGACAATATGAATATAAACGAATGCCAATTGGACTAAAGAACTCACCCTCTACTTCTCAACGAGTCATGGATAATATTTTACGAGGAATACACAACGAGAAATGCCTTGTATACCTAGATGCCATCATAGTTTATACAAGATCATTAGTAGAACAGATAGAAAGACTGAGAAAAAAGTATTTGAAAGACTGAGGGAAGCAGATTTTAAAGTACAATGATATGAGTGCGAATTTTTACAAAAAGAAGTAACATTTTTAGTACACATAATAGCACCTCAAGTAGTAATGCCAAACCCCGATAAAACAAATGTAGTATTAAATTACCTCCTACCAAAAACAAACAAAGAAATTAAAGAATTTCTAGGACTTAGTGGTTATTACCGCAAATTCATTAAAGGTTACGCTCAGATAACCAAACCCCTGGCAAATTGTTTAAAGAAAAGAAACAAAATTGAACACACCCCGGAATTCATTAAAGCCGTAGACAAAATTAAAAGTATACTAACGAATCACCCCGTACTAGAATACCCGGACTTTTCGAAACCATTTATATTAACAACAGACGCATCAAATGTAGCAAAAGGCGCAGTATTGAACCAAGGAAAAGTAGGTAGCGATAAACCAATAAGCTACACATCCAGAACCCTAAACGAAACGGAACAGAAATATAGTACCATAGAGAAAGAATTATTAGCCATAATTTGGGTAACAAAATATTTTAGACCATACCTATATGAACGAAAATTTTATTCATACACCGACTATGCAAACTTAAAGATCCAAATTCAAAATTACAACAATGGAGAATCAGACTAGAATACGACTACGAAATTATATACGAAAAGGAAATTTATAATAATAACGCAGATGCCATAAGTAGAATACAGCTCAACGCACTAAAAACGGAATCCATTTTAGAAAACGTAGACGAAACGGAAATAAGAGAAGACCCAAAAAAGATAGACACAATACATTCAACGCAATGAAGAACCAAAAACCGCGATTAAAATCTTAAACGAAGCCATCGATATAAAACCAAATCAATTTATAATTACCGAAGTTTCAACTAACCCCAATCCCGTAAAATATACACAAGTAGACAATATGAAAATATACCAAATCCAAATAACTAAAGACGACAACGAGATACAAATAATTAAAATTCTAAAAGAATATACCCCCGAGAAAAAGCGATTTTACTTTTACTTCAACACTGAACACTTACATAAACGATCTTCGGAATTATATGTTAAATTATTTAATAGCTCTGGCCTTGAACTTATCAGATGCACTAGAAAATTAATAACCTTAGACGACCCTGACAAAATAAATGATGTAGTCCGAAACCAACACGAAGGAAAAACCAACATTCGTAGAATTAATGAATCTCTAAAACAAAGTATGAGACGATATTATTTCAAGGACATGAAGGAACTAACTACAGACTTTATTAATCAATGTGAACTATGCGGCAAAGCAAAATATGATAAGAAACCCCCAAAGATACCCTTAATGTTGACTAAAACACCTGACAAACCCTTTTAGAAATTACATGCCGAAACTCTAGTAGTAGGAGCACAACGTTATTTGACAATTGTAGACGCATTTACACAAATAAGCCAAGCAATACCAATCACCAAAAAAAATAGTATTGATGTAACACAAGGATTTTTACAATACTTTACATTTTATGGCACACTCGAAACAATAACCTTAGACAACGGCAGCGAATTCAAAAATGAGACGATACAAAACATTTTAGAACTCCACAAAATAAAAATTCATTTTGTAATTGAAAACCACCCTGAATCGAACGGACTAATTGAAAGACTACATTCAATCCGGCTAAAACAAATCCGATTACTAAAATTAACTTATAAGAAAGAACACATCATCAAGTTAATGTCAAACGCACTAATCGCCTACAATAATACGATCCACTCATTAACCAATTTTACACCCCTAGAATTAACGTTAGAACATTCAGATTCACGCAACCCTTATGACATACATTATAACGAGAAAATATATCAACAATATGCCAAAGATCATAAAGAAAAACTAAAAATAACTTATAATAAAGTAATGGATAAAATAGGTAACGACAAAAAATATCACCACAACCCGTAATAAGAATACCGACGCAAATAAATTTTCAATAAGACAAACCGTGTATGAGAAAAATTTCTAAAGTAAACGACACAAAACGGCTCCCAGAAATTTAAGTCTTTTTAAAATTAAGAGAATATCAAACAAAAACATAGCCGTAGTAGACAACGGCAAGATAATAAAATACATTCACTTGAAAAATCTAAGACACCCTGTAATTTCAGATGGACAATCATCCCCGTTACCGTCAACCTCCACCTAGGTAGAACGGACAACGAAATAGTAATTGAACATATAAAAAACAACCCCGGTATACTACCAATAAAATTAGGCAGTATGCAAAATACAATAAACTATTAGACATTCCCACAAAAATTCGATTTAACAGAACTAAAACAAGAATTTACAGTCAAAGATAATTATTACCGAATAAAACAATCAATGGACACAACAAAATTTGGAAAGGAATACGCTATAGAAATGATGAACTATAACAGCATAATAGAAAGCATTTTAAGAAACATAGAAGACAAATTTAACAAATTAATACCCACAGAACAAACTGCAAGACGAAAAAGAGCATTAAATAAAGAACTAGGTAACATAATATAAGCTATCACAGGCAATTTAGATAATCAAGACGGAGAACGCTATGACAACGCAATACAGCAATTAATTAAAAATCAAAACGATATAAAAACCATTATTAACAATCAAATATCTATAACCTAATCAACTATAAATAAATTTAACAAAACACTAAGAAAGCTAGTAAGAAACCAAGATAGTATAGCCAATAGAATACAAACCCTTAAAACTAACATGCAACCTATCATATTGGTCATGCGAGATTTAATTAGATTCAATACAATATTCACTCAAATAATATCAAGCCCCACTAAAATCCAGCAAATTTTAGCTACATTAGAAAACTCAACAACATTTGCAAAACTAAATACCTTACTCTCTAGTATCATAAAACCAACTGATTTATTAAAAGAACTATTAAGAATTAGATCATTTATAATAAATGGTTAATTACCCTTTGATGTAATAGAATCAAACATTCTTATATTTGAAAAAATAGCTATAGTTAAAGACTATGTAAAGAATAATGAAATAACATTTTTAATAGAAATCTCAATACTAGAGAGTAACAATTATAATTATTATCATTTATTTGCTTTTCCAATAAAAATTACTAGCATGTATCAAGTAATCATATTAAAACCAAGTCCCTATCCTTAAATGAACTAAGATATGGTTATACAAACGAAAAATGCAACGAAGTCACACCAAATCAATATTTATGCCAATCATTGACAACAACAACTATTCAAGAAGACAGCCCTTGCGAAGTACAACTATTAAATTTTTAAATCATTACAAGAACTATGAAGCCAAACCCGTACAAATCACCAATATGAAGATTCAAAAAGTTACCGAAAACAAATAGATGCCATTTTTTCAACAGAAGTATTAGCAACTGTCCACTGCAATCAAGACGAAAGCAATCTAGCACTAACCGAAAGCAAATTAATCACCCTTAAAAAAAATAGTTATTTAAAATTGAAAAACGAAATAATCAGAGTTGACAAAGATCCTGTAGCAACCAAGAAACTCGCAAATTTACCAGAACTACAGTTCAAGATACAACAACCAGAAGATTAAGAAATAATCAAAAAACCCCCATGCAGTTACAACATCTAGACTTAGACGACAACAACCACGCCATGAAACTAATGGAGAACTATAAATAACACTTAAGTGAACTCAAAGTGACCAAGTTACACTACGACAACATAAGCGTTTGGACAATTGTATTAATCATTTTAATTATTTTATTGATCATATATGTATCTTGCAAAATGTATCTTAGATATAAGAATAAAGAAAACAGAGTTAGATTAAGGGAACAAAGAAAAATAAAAAAATAATAAGTGTACCCTTAGAAACCATAAATTTTAAACAATGAATTTAAATTATGAATTTTAAAAGAAAATTAAGCAAGGAAAACCTTAATTTTTTATTTATCTCGGGAGGAGTTATGTACCCCCAATTTATGTATGTTTTATAAAATAGAATTTAATAGGAAATTGTTAGAAATCATTAAGAAATTATTAAGTCATGTACAAAAATGTAATTCAAGGATTCATATAAAAGGTTTATTAACAGTTATGAGAACGAATGCAATACAATGTATTCCAGACGATAGTGATACTGCAGATGGCAGGTCACAGACGGTTAAGATACCGCGATTACCTAGAAAGTAAGATTGTTACAATGTATTAATGAATAGAATTAAAAAATAAGTAGACATGACTTCTGAGAGTTCTCAGAAAATTGTGAGAGGGAGGGACAACATAAATACCCCGGGAGCCCCAAAACCAGCCAGTCAGTCTAAGTCTTTCAGCTTTAACGTTGTTGTTTACCTAGGCTACTCGCCCTAATATTAGTTCAATTAATTATTTTATTTCGGCTTAGAGTTTTTAAACCAGTTTGTCAAAATTCAACTGTAATTTTTATTTAAATAAATAAATACTGTTACGAAGAATTGAAAAAAGTTTATAAAAAGTCAGCTCCCAAAGCCCGAAACGTAACTTGCGTTATACAGTGGAAGAACTATATCCCCATGTTAAAACTATGTTTCACTATCACATTCAACTTTTAACTTGATCTCATATCAATTTCACCGCACGGCTCCTCCACGATGTTATTTACTTATATAACACATTTTCGACCTTTCTAATTACGTACACGCAAATAATTATTTAGTTAGTTTTTCTATCGGTTAAAGTACTATTATTTACTTTGCACTTTTTTTTACGTTCAGTAGGATTATCTCATTGGCTGGTTCTTCCTATTTGAAAAATCATGCATGAACTCTATTGTTTTACTTAAATTAGCGTCACATGTAAATGTCTACCACACTATCAATAAATACTTGTATTATATGAAATAATTAAGTTATTGCAACCTGATATTCGTGAATTTTACTAAGAAAACGCTTGTGTTTCATTAAATCAGTACTAGATTGTAGAAACATGTTTATGATATGGTCTGGAGTTTACTTCGTATTGCAAATATAACATTAATTGTATTTCATCAAACTAGAATTTGTAAAAATATCGTTTATATTCGATATACTTATGATATGGCGCATGTCTATTAATAATTTCAAGACTACTTACCTTTTTAACTTAAAAGTTTCCTTAAAAAGTGATGACCTAATATAAAAATTTACTATAATAGATATTTCATTTACCTTTTATGATTTAAAATAGTTTATGAACCTAAGTTTCGTTCCAATATATATTTATCGTAAATAAAGCGATGCTTTTGTGATTTAAAAATTTATGATTCTAATAGAGCTAACGATTGATTGAAACAGCAGGCTTACTATACACCATTATACACGAAATCATAATTTATAGGGTGCATTAATATTAATTTATCCTTTTTTGCTTCTTGTTTCTTTTAGAGTATCGCCGACTCCCTATATCTCCTTTACAAACGATATTTTATCCAAAGATCTTCTAACCTAACAACCCTTAAGTCAGTTCCAGTTTAAGTACTACAACAACAGTCGTTTGTTAATTCATCAGGTCCAAAAAAATTAAAAATAAAATAAAAGCAAAAAGTCAAAAAACAAAGCGATGTGTTCCCTTTGAAAACGCTTGATAGTGGGATAGAAGTAAAGTATTTCAAGACTAAATGTCAAGAAGGTAAAAATAAAAAGGAGTGGTGCCGACCTAACTGTCATTGATGTCCGTTAAGTAAGTTTGTCAAGTCAAAATCTAAATCCTCTCTTAAAAGTAAAAACTAACTAAAATTATAAAACTACTTTGAAGTACAGAAATAATTTCCCCAGAGCAAAAAAAATTAAGTGACCTAATATTGTAACCTATTTCAACCTAAAATATTTTTTATCTTAATCCTCATCTTTATTTTTATTACAAGTTTCGTTCGGTTTTCAAATTTTTCCCGTGCCAAATCCTTCAGGATTGACCTATATCACTATTATTCCACACATCTTTATAAAAACTTTGTCGGCAATCATAAATAACCCTAAAAATTTAAGTCCCCATTCGGCCCTGAAAAAGTCCCTTGCGTCTGGGAACAAAATATTTCCCTCCAAATATTATTTCCGACTAAATAACTAACTCATAATTATGGTTTTTTACAAAATGTTTTTTAGTCCGGTAACTGTCAAAGCCTTAATTTTATTTACATCGTAGCTCGTAATTCATAATTCATTTCAGTTTCCAATAAAAAGATTTTATATTTTAAAACTCAAAAGAAAAGTTTTCGTTTTTTCAGGTCACGATCAGTCAATTTCTGTCTTAAGCTCCATCAAGATAATTTTTTAACAGATATTTAAAAAAAGTTACGCTTTATCAACTAAAAATCAAAATTAAAAAAAAACGCAAGTTGAAAAAAATTTCTTTTAAACCATCTAAAACAATCTAAAAACGTTTGGCATCTATACGTTAATACTACATCAAAATTTTACAATTTAAAAGCACAAAAAATAACCAAAGATCAAAAACTACTCTACAAAAACTGCATCATGTTAAGAAAAATGCCCCATGATTGAGTGCCAAAAATTCTGTTGCGGGTAAAATGAGTGTAACGTTAATGAATTTTGATTTACTATGAAAGAGCGCGAACTCTGTAAAAATTTGATGCTGCATCCGTTAATTACAGTGGTGTGTGAATAGATTCCTATGGAAGAAACTATAAAACAATAATAGAAAAGGTAAGAATACTAATAATAATAAACAAAGATTTTGTAAATGCAATGGCCGAAATACAGTAACTACATTACATTAGTCACTTACCCAGAAAGGCTTTTCGATAGTCATAATTGAGGGGCGCCAAACTGATTCTTTCAATATTATCCCCATTCGGACGATGATTATTCCACATGCGCTTTATTTGCTTTTGGTTTTCTTAAATTCTGTCACATTATAGTTTACCTTTCTCTAAAATATCGAAAAAACGTTCATTAAATTTTTGTCAAATTAAATAAAACTGAAAAATAAAATGCCTCAAATACAAGACCTCTCTCAGGTACGATTCCAGCACTGAGGTGACTGGATATCATTTTACAATAACCTAATTTCTCTTACCTAATAAATAAATGCAAAACAAATTCGAACTAAACTTAACCACTATTAATATTAAATAATTGCAATATACCTAGAAATATATTTAAAAAGAAACTAATCTCTTAACCTAACTCTGGCCAGGAATTACTAAAACAAATATTAAAAAAGCATTAAATTAAACTCATCATTAATACTATCACTTAAATTTTTCTGTTCCCACATTAAATCATGCGACAATACAATCCCAATTTCTGGAAATGCGTTTAATGAGATACATAGTAAACAGTTAAACACCAATTTTTTATTTTGTCGTTTCGTGGTCTATTTAAAATAACTTAAAGTTACTACATACATTTTTCGTTATATTTTAAAATGATAACATTATGCCTAAATTTGAGCAACACACTCGTTCCATGATAAATCGTCGTTCAGCAGATTAATTGCTTTACTGTTCGATCCATGTTTGTCAAATTTCAACTTGAATAAAAAGCTTTAAAAAAACCATTAATGCGTTAATTTCCTGTCTCTTTACGACTAACACAGCTTTCTTAATCTTCATATCCAAATTATTGCAAGAATAAACTTTTCAGGTTCCTTATTCCGTTTACCTAAGTCGTCACGATACCATATCTAGCCCCCCTGGCGTGCACGTGTTAGAACAAACCCTGCACCTGCAAGCGTGTTTCAATTTTGTCGTCTGCTGCGTTATTATCTGCAAGAAATATATTTTCACTTTAAAATTGTGTTCTCTTACCATGTTCTACTTTTAACTTGTTTTGATATCAATCCTAACCACACGACCCTTCCTTCGTAAAACTACACTTTCGACCTTTGTTATAATTAATTCGTTAATTTTTCCGTTGGATGTAACTACTATCAATTACTTCTAAATTCTTCTGACGTTCAGTGGGAATTATGTCATCGTCTGGTCCTTCCTAACGTGTAAATCAAACATCAACCTCAATGTTTCACTTAAGTTAGTGTCACATGCAAATGTTTTCCGCAACAAAAACAAACGCATTTTATTGTATAAAATGAATAAATTATCTGCAATCTGATATTCGTGAATTCTAGTAACGAAGCTGTGTGCTTTTTTTAATAATTACTACTTTGTAGAGGTATGTTTATAACATCTGATATTTATTTTATATCGCAACTATGACATTCATACTACTTCATTTAACTAAAATTTGTAAAATGCGCTTTCATATTTACAATATTTATTATATGGAATATGCATATTAATAATTCAAGGGTTATTTACTTCTTTATTTTAAAAACTTCCTTAATATGACATGATCTCTTTATAAGAATTTATTATTATAACAATTTTGTTTACCATTTTGTAGTTTAAAATAATTTATGAACCTAAGTATCGTTCCGATATGTATTTAACTGGAATAAAGCGATGTTTTTGTAATTTAAGATTATTTATAATTTTAATAGAACAAACAATTGATTGAAATATCATGCTTACTGAACACTATTATACATAGAATCAGAATTATAGGGGATGCATCAATAACGATTTATCCGTCTAAGATTAATTTTTCTATTTTTTTCATACGCTTTGTATTTAACGCAACGCCAAGGCGTTACATTATTAAGTAGAAAAGTAGGTAGTGACAAACTTGAAATTCAAGCTGAACAACCCAAGAACATAAAGTATGTAAGAGAAACAAAAATTCCGAACCTCAGACTGAATCCTTCATCGACTGGACTTATTGGACGAGTTAAATAATTCTTCATTTGCGCTACTTTTATCACTTTTCTGCACGTTATAATATAGAGCATATTAGGTTAGTTTGTCCTTTTATATTAACTCTATTCAATATTAAAAGCAGGTTAGTGGATATACGAATAGCTTATAAAGTATAAAACGCAAGGTATTTAGGGATAGCAAAATTATTTGATAAAAATTTAATTTTATCTAGAGTTGCATTCATTCTTGTGTATATCTGCGCTAAACCTCGCTACAAATAAAATAGCATATACACAAAACATTTTCCATTGAATGAATCGCGCATATTTATTCGAATCCCTCAAACCCATTCAAACCACGCTTCCAGGAAAACCAGAGTTTCATGTATTTTGTTGGTAAATGTGGAGTATGCTCGTTATCGTATTTTGCTACAAGTACTAACAGCGAATATTCGCAAAATAAGTTTTTTTATATTATTTGTTGACTGCACCGCGATGTTCCACATTTTCTAGAAAACATTCAAGCGGATATGACTGTGATATTGTTGTCGTACCGCTTTCTATAAATAAGCGAGTATTACACTATCTGTTCACTCACTAAATCCTTCATCTGAAATTTCTGTTCAAATAGACACCTGCAAATAGAGTATAGCAGTTTGCGGTATTTATTTCAATAAATATTTTTGATATTTCAACTTAAATCGGGTAACCAGAAATTTTTATTTTTATTTTGCTAAATTAACTGGATTAAAAGGAATCGTTGTGTAGTTGAAATTATTTGAATTCCCGAATAATCAATTTTAACAATGACTAGTTAAGAGCAACCAATTTTGAAATTTATAACATCAGATAATTTTAAAAGATAATCTTTAGAATAGTTATGTGTACATCGAATTATTAGAGATTGTCTATTGATTTAAGATAAAATATTAAATATTAGTTTTATAATTAATAAATTTAAAGGGTGTGTAGAGACAGATAAGACTAACAAAAATTGTTAAAAACCCTGGGGTTTAAAGCAAACGGTTTAGCTACAAACGGACACACAAAAATCTCTAAATTGTTTTAAACCTACTGCAATGTTATCTAGGTCACCAATAAAAAATACAATTACATCATGCTTTAAATTTGACTCAATGCACTATAGCTACTTGTCAAATAAGTTTAAAAATTTTTCTAAAACTTGCATGCTCAGATAATAATCACAA
Organism: Platerodrilus igneus; assembly: GCA_036346225.1. NCBI lineage: Eukaryota > Metazoa > Arthropoda > Insecta > Coleoptera > Lycidae > Platerodrilus > Platerodrilus igneus. Next base: position 274,257 of record JARFIW010001228.1, read on the forward strand.
CAAAATATGATATTCCACAATGCTGATGTGGTCGACTGTATTATGTTTTTGACCCCGTATCTTGCTTTTGTTATTATTCAGCGTTTGTGCAGAATACGATAACCTACTTTAGGTTGAATATACTTTTTAATTAAATAGTTCGCAACCGGGATTAGATGTTGTAAATATGTTTCATCTGTTCGATTTTGTTGTGTTCCACTATGTGCATAGGTAATACACTTAAACGCAGTGTTGGGACTTTGTATTTGAACCTAGCTAATTGGCTTTTTGTTGTGTAGTAGGTTAATTAATTGTTTTTGAAAATACGGAAACCCGAGAATTATACCAACCAGGAACGTGCAGATAGGGAGAAAATTTTGAGCACTTATTGTAAAATAATTTTATGTGCGTTATGTGATTCAGGATAACAATAACATAGGAAAGTTAGTTCTTAAAACATATATGACAGAACAGCTGTCCTAAACTTTCACTTAAGTTGACCTAGTTCGGGTATGTAAAAAGCGGTGCAAGGGTAGAATGCCTTATGGGTTTTTGTTTAGCTAATGAATATCTATCACCTCCTAAATTTAATGACATAAACTTAATGCCACCCTGTATGTAGCTAGTTGACTTGAGCCATTAAATTGAGCGTAGCTTCCTGTCTATATGTGAAATAACGTCAAAAGGTTTGACACCCACAGATACGACTAATAAAAAACCAAACAAAATCTAAGGTTAAAATGACTCAATTGGTAGTGGGTTTAAAAACTGCCTGTGAACTCTACATCTCCTTAGTGTCACTAGCTTGATTTGAAACTCGTATTGTTTAAAGGAACAACCTATTTTTTCATCTTTACATATATATATATATATATATATATATATATATATATATATTGTAGTGAATTTAAAGGGTTAAATTTTGGTATAAACAATGCAATTTCAAACACCCTGTGTAGAGAGAGGAACAATATTTACGTGCAAAATTTATTTTATCTATTTAATTTAAAGTATCATGCATTGACATAATTTTGGTATTAAAAGCTAATAGGTGCATAAAGAAAATCAGTTTTGTAAGCCAATAGAAATTATTAATTAATTTAATTTAGTTTAATACAACGGGTTATAACATTACAAAACGCATTAGAGCATAAAAAATCAATAATCCCAAGGCGAAAAGCTTTCCTAACGAACAAACAAACGTCGGTTATATAAAATACCTTGAAATGTAAGCTCCGAGAAGTGTTATTTTAAACGATCATTAATAGAGCACACCTGCATGTTGGAAAGGTCATCTTCCGCTTATTTGTGAAGATAACAAGGCGAGCTTCAAGGAAATATTGTTCAACCGTCGGTGGTTTCGCATAAACGCTAACAAAAGTTTCTTAAAGAGCAGAAGGGATGAACAATCAATAATATGCTTCAGAATGAGATGCACATAAAAGCATTCACTCGAGTAGGCACGTATTTAATCCACGTGGAGTCCATAAAAACGCGGGCAGCAATATCGATTTTCTACAACTCAAGCAAGGTTAGAAATGCGACATCAAATATGCATAAGACAGGAATAAAGATATTACAGGTAGAGTTTTACGACGTTACTAAAATGTATCATTGGTCGAAGTAGATAGGTTTAAAAAGACAAACACGCGACAGGTGGCTGTGATGGTTTGTCTGATATAGCGTGTTGACGCGGGAATATTTCTAGAAGTTTAAAACGGTTACACAAAATTTGGAGAAATATTAATTTCGATTAAGTATTTCGCGTAAAGTGTGGCCAAGGGCGCCTAGTTTTATGATATAAATACCCTGGAAGAATTAGGAGGGCTCTCTTTAATTTTGCATCGCTTAACAACGTATTATAATCAACTGACAAAGCTTGTGAGTATTAAAAATTGTAACATTCAGTGAAATAGTATCAGATTATTTGTGGCCTTATAGATAGTAACGCGAGTATTATAGAGTGTAATTTAAATTTAACTGAGGTCCACGAAAACAAGCTCGTAAATTAATAATGCAATAATAAACAAGTGTAATATACATGGATTTGGATGTTGGAAATGGTGTTAATTGGTAGCACGAAGCTCAGCTTAAACTGAGTTGTTATCTATAAATAGCTGGTGGAGCAGCGTGCATAATCACAAAGCCGAGGTTTTTCAGGAATATAGAGCTTTTTCCACGGAGATGGACTTTTGACGCTTTTTGCAGGTTATTTTTGGTAATTTAACGTATTGAAAAAGATACGTATAACTGACTATTATTATGGTATTTTGGAATATAAAACAAAAGGTGTACGTAAAGCTTATTAAATTTCTTGATAAATTTAGATTTAATTGTTAAGGGTACATGGGTTTTTTTAAGTTTGTAGTCATAGTATGCAAAGGGGAAAGCATACATTAATAAACTGGGTTATCATAACCTCACCATACTCCAGTGTGTAGTAACAAATAAAGATAAGATATTATTTGGGGCCCATTTACTCCTGTTGCATTAAATGTGTTGAAAATTTCAATTTTAAAAACAAGGAATTTACAAAGATAGCATTTATTGAGGTGTAACTTGAGCACCGAACTGTACATAACCATGAATTATTATTTGTAAATAGTGGTAAATAAATATTGTATGATTGTTGTATTATTTTGTGATTTTATTGAATGGTGTGTGAACAGTAAAAAGAATGATTGTAAATTTAGGTATTTGAGAGGAGGCACAGCTTAACTAGCCAGGGAAGCTGCTGAAAAAATTAATTTGATGAAGCAGAATCCGGGTAAGAAAATTTTTGTAAAAATTTTATATTTTTGAAAATTATTTTTTTTACTCTGGCTAGGTCCGGAGCTTAATTTAGAGAGTTCCACGGCAATTTATGACGCCCAATCTGTGGGGCTCAAATGTTTTTTAAAAAGTACCAGTTCCTGTAACCAAAAGGCACATTCCACGGCAATATGGCTATGCTATTCGCCCCACGGATGTGCGTACCATAAAATTGCTATGAAATTCCTTATATTAGGATTATCGAGCTCCTACGGTGGGTGTCATAAAATTGCTGTGCTATTCGCCCCACGGTTGGAAAATCATCAAATTGCTGTGATATGTCCTACTTTATTGCTGTGCTATTCCATTTATTATATAAATATTAATTTTAAGGTTTTTACCCCGACTAGCTTACTGAATAAATCTTATTGAATCAAATAAGGCAATTCTAGATCACACAATATAATAATTGATAATATTTACAACACTCAAAATTTTCATTTTTGTACAAAATATCTACATATACTAGATTTATGCTTTTTTTGAAAGCCAGCAAAAACATCTTTTAATTATATTCAGGAACCTTCGAGCGTTCCAAGATACCTATTTCATTGTCATAAATTGTTTAGTGACCCTTTTTGATGACTCGTACAAATACACAATGTATGGCAAATATTAAATCAAAACAGTTTTCAATAATAAAGTGTATTAAGATTGCTAACTTAGAATGGGTTCTGTAGTTCCATCCTAGTCTATGATCTGCATCCTCTTTCTGTGTCCGCTTTGCTTATTGATGTGCCGGTCCCATAGAAGAATCGCCTCCCTTAAATCGCTTCCAAATAAAATTGTCCCAAATCGGACTATGTCCAAATTAGAAAACGTTTATTTTTGAATTATCTCCAAAATTAGAGTATGTTCAAAGTTAAAAGTCCCAAATTAAAGTCATCTCGATTAAAGATCCCAAATTAAAGCTATCTCAATCAAATAGGTCCCAAATTAAAGTCGTCTCATTTAAATATGTCCCAAATTAAAGTCCAAATTGAAAGTCGTTTCATTTAAATATGTCCCAAATTAAAGTCCAAATTAAAGACCTGTTTCATTAGTATTAGAAATGAATTTAATTAAGTTGTTTAACTTACGTCTATCTATAGATTGGCTTAGTTTTCGTTGCACAAATTCTCGCACTTTTCAACTCTGATTTGTTTTGATTTATACTTCATTTATACTTCATTTATACTTCATTAGTTACGTAAATTTTTAACACCTTTTAACATAGTCGTTGCTCAGTTTGAATATAGACTAAAATGTTGTTCCGTTACTATCGTATATATAAGCCCTTCCTCCAATTGTTCTCATTGGCTTATTTACATTCTAGACTGATACTTTTGCCTTATCTCGCATAACTTGGAATTTTTACAAATTACTTAGTTTAAATCTTCGATGCATGCACTGTTCGTCACGTCCGCATCCCACATATTGTAATATTATTTGAGAATTTCCAGCTTTTGACTTTCATTAACTCATTTATTTAGATGTTTGTTAATTTTATCGTATAATTGAACCGCCTGGTGTTTATTTGTTTTTATAGAATATTGGTTTTCTAAACAAAAGTGTTCCTTCCAGTCACGTAACGGTTTTCTGGTAATGAATTATTTTGAATGCGTATACGTCGTTATTTTCGACGCAATTGTTAAATATTTGCAATGCCAATTTAACTATGCTTTCCGGTAATTTAATTTTGATGCAATTTATTGCGTTTTAAATCTTATCTTTACTTGTAAACTACACTTAGACATATTTATGTTCTCATGCATTTAATTCCGCATATTTTATAGACAGTGTCCTCTTAATTAACATTATGTAGAATAAGCGATTTAATCTTATAATTTCTGGAATTATTTGCTTTTCTTAAAGTTGAAGTTGTTTATATTTATTCTACGACCCCTATGGCTTAATCTACCCCTAAACTTCCCTATTATCATAGCAATATATATATATATATATATATATATATATTATATATATATATGTATATGTATATTATTATGATAATAGGGTTATTTAAGGGCATGTAAGGACACAGGGGAGGTACACTTTATGTGAACATTATAAAAATCAAGAAAACTAAACATTTAGATCATAAAAGATACATAGTTAGTTCATTATAAATAAAGAAAATACAAAGCACCCTGCATAAAATCAATAATTAACAACAGTTGATAAAGAAAGCTCATTTCATAATAACTTAAACACATTCATCAAAATAAATATTTTGAAAGCCATTCAATCCGTCTTTAAACATTTAAAACATTATCAAGCTCCAAAGCAATATATGTATATATATATATATATATATATATATATATATATACACAAAAATAGTTATTAATATCCTGTATTACGGAAATTTTTTGAATTACACGCCATACCTACAATTACTTATATCATACCAAAGACTATTATATCCAAAGTTTCTAATGCGGCATTGTTTTAGTTAGAAAGTAAATCTATGATCGATTTTTAATGTAATTCAATTTGCAATAAAAATATTAACGCCTACTTTTAAAATATTATGATTTTAAAGATATTTTCCAAGCGTCGTTAACAGCTTAACAAGAAATATTACACTTGCTACTAAATGAAGTTTAACTTATTAATAGTAAATTTAAATGTATATTCTTTCAATGCCAACAGAATAAAGTGACGATTAGCTTTGCCGTGCCTAAAGCGTTTCTAAATAAATTAAGTGAATGGAGAACTATTACTTTCGCTTTTTCTATGTTTAGAAATACTGGAGAAAATGATACTAAACTTTATTTTGAATTTATTTTGTGAAAAAAACGCAGTCGTTCAAAGTTTATGGTGTTGCAGAATTTCAAGTTTGAAAATTTTAGGTAAGGCATGTTTAAATTGCGATTTTTTATTACTATTCAGTTACTTTGCACGCAAAACACCTTTAGGGTTTAAATAAAGTAACTTTTCCTAATTTTTATGCGCATACGCACTTTTAATACTTATTTTGATAAAACCATTTTAATTAAAAGAATCAAATAAAATAACTATTTATTTAAAAAATACAGTTCTTTAATAAACATATGTTCTGCATTGTACAATTTAAAAAATGTTTTGAATGCAATAAACAATGGTTAGATTGGTCACAACTTTTCTTCAATTGCTTCAAATTTTGAACCCCAAATTTTTTCATATTCACCACAATGTTGGCTGGCGAGTACTTGGGGATAATATGTTTCTTCTGCATTCCTTTAGCATAAACTACTGCGTTTGCTGTATCATCTTTTGTAAATATATACTTAAAAATGTAGCCTTCAATCCGTTTGTAGGAGGTAAATTCCAGTCCAATCCATGCAAATACTTGATCACCCACGCGGTATGATTTTAAACTCCTCGCCCAAATTCGAGTTACCCAAGGGTAAATCTAAAATCTCGTGCCATAACTCGTCTGTCTCAGCATTCGAAATAACGATCTCTTTTACAAAAACATCGCTAGTTTTATATTCAAAACTTTGAATATCCAAAATAAAAGCCATGTTATCTTACCGAAAGCCGATTCGTAAATGAATGAACTTTAAAATGAAGCCTCAAATAACTATGCTATCCTTATTTTCCCACGTAGCAGCCTTGAATCCATACCATTTGATCAATAATTTTCGCCCTTGAGATTTTTAAACCATTTATTGTATAATTCTGTGCCTTCATCCGTTTGCAAATTGATTTTTGATGAAATATTATTACCGCGTAGCATTGATCTCAGTACACTTTTTATAGCTTTGGTAACTTCTGAACAATTTTTGTTTTTTAATTGTCTAGCAATCGCATACACGGTCAAACAATTCAAGCCGATAAGAACATATTTGTAGTTTTTTATCAATGCGTGCGTGAAAAGTTGTAATTCGGCTAAGTCAAATTCTAGGAGATCTCTTTTTATAGGCTTAAGCATTGCATGCCGGTGCATAAAATTTTTGCGGGCCGATTTAAACAATTCTTCCACGATGGCTTTCTTACTCATTGCTGTGTAATACTGAAGCTTGACTAAGCGAGTCATCATTTTGTAGTTTCACCTTCAGAGGAAGTTCGAATTTCGGCTTATAACACTTATTTCTAACATCTTACTGTAAGGCATTATAAATTGACGAATGTGTGAGGCTAACTTCTTGATCGTTTGTTACAGATGTCGTATTCAAATTTATAAACAACTGCACAAATGCTTTCACTTCGGATGCAATTCTAACACACTTTTCGTGCACATAGTTTGCTTGCTGCGTCTGATTTCTCTACAGGAGGGCTAACCTGTATGATACGCTGGTTTTTTGCATTATATACTACAGCTTTACGCGGCACATTTTCCATACCTTGTTGGGTGTTGGAAAAGTCTGATTTACGAGATGTAGTGCAAATTTCTTAGTGACCCCATCATTGTATTCTCTAGGATTTGCAATGTTTGCCAATCTCTTGCCAGGAAAACTAATTTTGTCCTTTCCAGGTTTGAACACTATGGTGCTCTTTTGATTTACTAGGTCGTTGTCATCTCTTGGGTCCGACGGATCGACAAAATCGTTTTTGTTGCATGTCATACTCTCCACCATCCGGGGTTATAACAAAACCACGTCCAGGAAAACCACGTTGCATATCTACATCTTTACGCTCCGGACGTCTGAAGCGGTCAACAGGCATTTTGACACTGAATACAATTTTTAGTGAAATTGGTCTATAATACATTCTTTCCTTAATTCGTCGTTTATGGAAACCATTTTATTTATGTTCTCAACACTTTTATTACCTGCCTGGTACGATGCGTTCAGCAATTTTAGTCGCTTAATTAATTCGTAAATATTATTCCAATAGACATTCTGAACGCGGGCTGTAATTATTTGTTTATAAAATTTGTTAGGAAATCATGTACCATTATTCTTCTTCATTGAACTTTTCTGAAATTCGGTTGCATGTTTAAGTACATATTTCGCAAACTTTTTGTTGTTTGGCGGAATGCTGCTAACTCTTTGAAAGATGTGAATTTTCTTTTAAATATTGACGCAGATTTTATCATGTCCAAGTAATTTGGTAAATCATAGCGTAGATTACAATTACCGCCTTTATGGTTCACATTTATAAAGGTTAGCAGATTTTATAAACCTATTGTACCAAGGTATATCATAGTCTTTAGGGTTATGTCACCGTTTTCCGGATCAATTTTCAACACACTTTCCTCAATCTCCATTCACGAGTTTTGGTATTATATTTTATTCCATAAACCGGCTTGTCAATGTTCCCGTTTTTATCTCTAGACATCACATCTGCATAATAAATATGAAACGGCTCCTCTGGAATATTTCGCTTACTTTTCTTCAAAAGCATACTCCTACTTTCAACTTTCTGTTTTACAGGTAGTTTTTCGGCAAGATCTTTTGAACGAGATGTGATGACTTGCAAAGGTTCAATCAATTTCTTGTTGGCCTCGTAGAATTCTTGCTGGGAAGTGGCATTATCCTTTCTATGCATCACAAAATTTCTTCTTACGGCGTCCTGTATCAGCTGGAGTTTTCGTTTATTTGCAAAAAAGTATTTAACATTCTTTATCATCACACTCTCGATTACAACTGAATACTTTGAGCGTTTATAATACTTATATATTAATCAAAATTTCTTCGATACTGGCTATTTATCAATAACAAAATCTTTCACAATAGCTATAAAATTAGGCTTCGTATAATCATCATTCCAGTAGCGGAAACACATTTCTTTAGATGCTGCATATTACATGTCACCATTTATATGATAAAAAAAAATGTCGAAGATTGGTCTCGTATTGCCTCCATAATGCTATAACGTTGGCATTATGCCTGAGCATGTTGTTTTAAGGCACTAGAATGAGTCAAATGCTATACGTCGTCCAAACAAGAAACGCTAGGTGATCTTACTTTGTTCGTTTACAGGTATAATATCAAACACAATAATTGAATCTTCTGGCATCTCCTGGACCAATTACATCATCGTAATTTCAAAACACATGGTAACCAATTTCATCCTTTAAAGATTCAAATACACTTTGTAGAAATTCATATTTTGGTTGATATAAACTTGTAGAAATCACATACACATTTTGAAATCTAAGTCTATTCTCGTGTAAAATTAAAGATATTAAATTATTAGTCTTGCCACAACTTGACAGTCCGCGTAGATTACTCGTACGTTAGAGCGAAGCAATGAGTCATGTGTACCATCTTCTTTTGTATTAAAAGTGGAATATTCATCATAGTTTTGTTAGGTATTTGAATTCTCTACGTCACAATATCCGTATACTGTCGAGGAATGCCCTTCTTTTAAGAACAATGTGCTTGAGACGGTTCCTCATTGTTGTTCGAGGTATATTGTACTTTTTACTAGCTGAACAAACACTCATTACATCCTGTTGAATTTCACTCACAGCTATTTCCAGAGATTTCTTGATGTAATATTTATTTTTTGCGGGCATCTTTCAAGTCCATTGCAGTACAACTGACTTCAGTTTCTAAAAATATGCATCTATATACCAAGAACCCGCCAACCACTATGACTGCCAGGGTTGCCGCCCGGGCTGGGCTGAATTTGCCGTAGTATCTGAATATTCCGCCAGGCCCGGCAAACATGGCCGCTCGGGCAGAGGTGAAGTTTATTACGGAGCATTTACCAAAGTAAGTAGACATTTCTCGTACAATTAAAAACAATTCTTTATAAAATTTTATATAGAAAAACAAACTCAAGTTACAATTTAATTGTGAAAAAATCGATTAACAATTTCCGTAAACAGATTATATTCAAACATTGAATCATTAATAATTAAAGCATATGCCTTAATTGATGACTAGAAATTTTTTGAAGCTTCCAATTCCATTATAATATCCACTGTAGCATATTTAAGACTTTCGAATTGGTGACGAGAGTCGATTACAAATACTGGTCCGTCTTTCAACTTGTTGTAATCCATCAAACATTTATCAAAAGTTTTGTTGGGGTAGTATTTTCCATAAAAGTTGCATACAACAGTTACTCAGATAAGTAATCATTTGTTCGAAATCCAGGTTCATGCAGTGTTGCGGGAACATTTGACAGTTTAAAAACAGTATATTGGCATTTGTGAAACTGGTTGCATTTTCTCCTTCATGTCATATTTAGCATTTTATATCACTAATAAAACCCATCTAGCTTTTTAAGTTTCATTGGATACTTTAATTCTTCACATCTTCTACATTGATGGTGATAGTGACGGTAGCTTGTGTAATTTTCATTTCCTAAATGCGACCATTATAGACAATTTTGTCTACATTTCTGACAAGAGACTCGTCTTGAGAGACTCACTTAATGTTATATGCGGGATTTTCTATGTTATGCTGGATGCTAAAAGTTACAGTTTTCTCAGGCGACCTGTAGCAATTCACGTCAGAATTTGGATGTAATTAAAATCAATTCCTGGGTCATATTGACAATTGAATTTTTGTAATCTTCGAAAATCCCAAAAATGAATTCGAGCGGTATTGCACATACAAAACGTACATTTACGAATATTGATTTAGAATTCCAACCGGTGTGTACGTACAATGGACTTTGCTTCATATTCTTCCATGGACATTAACGCCTTGATCGTTGTAGTAATGCCAGGGATTCGACACACATCGACTATTTGATTGTCCTCCAACCCATATTGTATTTCTTCAAACAGAAAGTAGGGTACATTTCTTGTAAACTCGTATGCTTTAACTGGATCTGCAGTTTTATAGACACCCGCAATGTTATCACCGTTTAGAATTTCTATAGAAATCCTATCATCGTTTTCTGCGTTTAATGTAAATCGTAGATAAGTATAATATTTTTCTTGTGATGGTTTCATCTAATTTGTAGCTTTCAAACACGTATAATTTAATGTTGCTCTTGCTATAGGAGTATAAACAATGTTTATTCCGACCACCCACCATTTATAGCTTTCAATCCTAACGATTTCACAAAACGGATTTATTGATTGTAAGTCTCTTAAGTTGAGACCTGCGGGTTCGTGTTTTATATACGAAATCGATTGGCATTTTCTTAAATGTTTTTTATTTATAGCCTAGCACAAGTATAAGTTTCTGGAAAAAAGTTGATCAATTGCCCCCAATGATCAACTAATCTGCTTGTAAAGTTATCGATTTCAGATGCATTTAATGGATAATATATAACGTGGTTTGGTTTTTAAGATTATAGCCGGGTAGTACAGAATGACTGAATTCGAGGATACTGTGTCGGAGTATTATTCTTAAGCGATCTTGTTGTAACACTTTAACGTGTTATTGTTAGCACTTAGTTTGAAAAAAATTATCAATCTTTTCGTTTATGTCAGGAACTTTACTGAATCATTTTTTGAACGCGAGCTACGTTTCGGGTTAGGAGCGGTCTTTTTAAAAACTTCTTCCAAAATCTTCGTAACAAAATTTATTTATTAAACAGATATGAATGTGGAATTTTGACAAACTTGATTAAAATTAAACTAAGTCGAAAAACTAATTAATAATTGAACTAATATTAGGGTAAGTAGCCTAAGCAAACTGCAATGTTAAAGCTGAAATATTCAAGATTGACTACTGGTCTTGGGGCTCCCGGGGTATGTATGCTGTCCCTGCCCCTCACATGTCTGTGGGAACTTGCAGAGCTCATGTCTGCTTATTTCTTAATTTTATTTATTATAAATGTCACAATCTTAATTTCTAAGTAATTGTGGTTTCTTAACCATCTGTCACCTACAGTATTACCATCGTCTGGAATACAATGTATTGCATCCGTTCTCACAACTTGCTTGTAAAGTTTCATTAACCTTGAATCTACATTGTTGCATATACTTAAGTTTCTTTAACAATTTTTAATAATTTTTATTAAATCCTATTTTGTTATACATATATAGATTAGGGGATACATAACTCGCGACCGGTATATATACATTTATTTTATTCAGTTCGTAGGAACTCGGTTCAATAATTAGTTTATGCTGTTCAGATTCATTAAAGTATAAGTCATTATTCCCAGAGTGCACGTTTTGCACTGTGCAACACGTATACAACCCCACTAGAGCCAATGCATACTCCTTGTCGGTTTCTATGTAATTGGTGGGTAAATAGATCCTGTTGATATAATATTATGGTACCCAAATACGCTCACAGATTTAGTCATTTCCACAAAGAAACTTTAGTACTAAATGCTTACAAATGTAAGTGTTATAAGACTGCTCTGGCACACTGTTGTAGTAAATTTTGCAACCTCAAAAATAACGCCTAACCTCTTCTGGTGGCTTCAGACCTCATCCCGACACGGTCTGCTTGAAAAATGTTAGGCGAACATTTTTCACAAAAATACGCCTTCGTTCGGATGAGAGGTAAAGTGGAGGTCCGTGTGTAAGTGTTGCCACGCACGCTAAAGGTCCCTACCTTGCTTGGAACAGCAAGGGTTCGGCAAAGTTCCAAATTTTCCAAATAAAAAAAAAACTCGCTTGCTGGCCAATATAGTAAATCATATGTAAGGCTTCAGATCTCATCCCGACACGGTCCGCTTGAAAAATCTTAGGCGTACATTTTTCACAAAAATACGTCTTTGTTCAAATGAGAGGTAAAATGGAGGTCCCGTGTGTGAGTGTTGTCACGCACGTTAAAGATTCCAACCTTGCTTGGAACAGCAAGAGTTCGGCAAAATTCAAAAATTTGTCAGGTAAAAAAAGCTCGCTTCCTGGCCAATGTAGTACCTTCGGGTGGAGTACTAGAAAATCAAATGTTAGGCCTCAGACCTCCGGCGGCTCCGTGGCGTAGTTCGTATGCGTGTGACCACTACGCCCAAGGTCCAGGGTTAAATTCCCGACACGGTCCGCTTGAAAAATGTTAGGCAAGCATTTTTTATAAAAATACGCCCTCGTTCGGATGAGAGGTAAAATGGAGGTCTCGTGTGTGAGTGTTGTCACGCATGTTAAAGATCCCTACCTTGCTTGGAACAGCAAAGGTTCGTCAAAATTCAAAATTTTTCAGGTATAAAAACTTGCTCCTTGACCAATGTAGTACCTTCGGGTGGAGCATTGGAAAATTACATAAAAGGGTCTCAGATCTCCAGGTGGTTCCGTGGTGTAGTTGGTATACATGTGAATATTATGGCCAAGGTCCCGGGTTCAAATTCCGACACGGTCCGCTGGAAAAGTGTTAGGCGAGCATTTTTCACAAAAATACGCCCTCTTTCGGCTGAGAGGTAAAATGGAGGTCCCGTATGTGAGTGTTATCACGTACGTTAAAGATTCCTACCTTCCTTGCAACAGCAGGGTGCGGCAAAATAAAAAATTTCCAGGTAAAAAAACTCGCTTCCTGGCCAATGTTATACCTTCGGGCGGAGTATTGGAAAAACAACTGTAGCGGCCTCAAATCTCCAAAGGAATTTTAGAATAATACAGGGAGTTTATAAAAGAAATCCTTGATTTAAAGTTTTATTTGTACACAGTAAAGTTAAAATAATAGTTATTGAACCTATGCAGAATTAAAGAGAATCTTCTCAAGTTTTTTTTGATACCGAATAAAGTTCTATATGTGCACCATTTGTTGCACTGGTCATATCTAAACGATAATCAGTTTTTTCCCAAGTATTCAGCAGCATATCAGGCGTGATGGATGCTACAACTGCAACAATCCTCTCCTCAAACGAGCAATGTCACGGATCTTTTCGGAATAAACAATGTTTTTTACATGTCACCAAAAAGGAAGTTTAGTGGAGTCAGATCTGGGCCCTTTGGTGGCAATGCAATTGGCCCACATTTACCAATCCACCTGTCAGGGAGATGCAAGTTAACGCATCACGGACACGGTTGCTATAGTCCGGTGGCGCGCCGTCTTGTTGAAATACAATCGGTCTCTTTTCTAGTTCGATATCATCTATATGTGGAAAAACGTATAGTTCAAGCTTTTCGCAATAAATATACCCAATAATTGTTTTCTCTGCGAAGGTAAAAGGTCCTACGATACGATCATGCATCAATCCTAAACATTGACTTTGGGAGAGTCTCACTGATGTTCTATGAATTCATGCGGTGACTCAAACCCCCAAACCCTATAGTTGTGTCGGTTGACAGACCCACTTACGTGAAAAGTCGCCTCATCTAAAAATATAAAATTTTCTAGGAAGTCCTTATTTTTTTCAATCCTGTACAAATGTAGACTGCTAAATCGAACCTCTTCATTTTGTCATTGGGCTTGATTTCATGCAGAAGTTGAATCTTATACCCACGAAATTTAAACCTCTTTCGCATCACTTTGTATACGGTAGACTTAGGTATTCCCAACTACAACCTTCGCCTTGCCAATGACTTTTTAGGGCTAGGAATACAAGATGTACGGATCCGTTTTACATTCTGTTCAGAGACTGAAGGCCTACCCGGTGGCTTAATTTTTAAGACACTACCTGTTTCCCGAAAGGGATTATACCACTTCAGAGTAGTTTTGTTAGTAGGTGCATCACCGCCATATTCACGTTGATAATTACGCTGAACTCGATTGAGTAAACCAAATCACACACTAAGTTTTTTGATGTGGTGTAGCCATGACTGGTGAGTGGCGACTGCCGGCCGGCAGAAGCAGTAGCGCTCTTTCTCCACCACGCTCGTTCTAAGGCCACGCACTGCGATCGAATATTAGCAAAACAATCTTGACAATATACTGAACTCAAGTTCTAAACCCGAAAGTCTATTACTAGTTTCGTTTTTTAATTATGATTTTTTTAAACCAAGGAGTTCTTTTATAAACTCCCTGTACAATATTTGCACGTTTTTGGTACCCTACTCAACGGCCCTTCTGTAATATCCAAATTAATGACACCTGATTCGTTGAAGTGCGGTTTAATCTTCTTTAACTAATCTCTGGAATAGGGCACCGCGAAAATGAGGAATGTTTAATGCATGCTTCTTTATATTCTCGTCGGTAAGGGTTCTTTGAGATAACATTAGTTTTTTGACACCTTTTTACAATTGCCACTCCCTTGTTTATAAGGTTTCAAGGATAACGCAGCACCTTCTTTGTAGGGTTTGAAAATAATGCATTTCTTTTTTTACCAACTGCTAGAGTTTCCATTCATTTATTGTGACGTTCACTTTCCTTTAGCTAATTGCTAGCCATTTTTGCATCGTTCTCAATATAACTAGGAGCTCAGTAATGAAGTGAATATACATCTTACACTGCAGTTACCGCTATTAACGGTTCATTGTTATCACGTTCTTGTTTTAAAAACTTAATCACATTAGCAACAAATTGCTTTCCTGTCGTACCCAAATGACGACTCGACATTGTCGCAAACAATACACAATAACAGTAATGCTAGTAATGAACAGAACAGTTTGTAATTCAAATGTAACTTTAAGTAAGAAAATACAACAAAAACTAACGATAACGACAGCAGATAAGCAAAATAGCATAGCCTATTCTTACTAGGGTTGCGGTAAGCACATCATAAATTGATCAGTTATTTTTTCCATGTTTTATGTTTTGCCAATTCTCCTTTATTGATTTTAATTAATAGAGATGCTTTTTTGTAAGAAAAATTACAGACGTATAATTTGTTGATCTTAGATCGCTAATATTGTGTACATATTCTAGCGTATTGTTCAATTAGTGTACAATAAAGAATGAAATATCGATTGGAACATCCCTATTTTAATTGAACATTAATTTGTCGGACCACGGTTGGTAACGTAGATCTGTAACTAACTTAACGCATGAAATTTGTTGAGGATAGAAAAGAAAAAATATATCGTGTATGTTGGTATACCAATTAATCACATATACGACGTAAATAGGAATTTAGATAGCTTACACTATAATAATTAAATTGAGTGCTTGAGATTCTATCAGCTTATTTAAACCATTAGAAATATATATTACAATTTACCAGAAATTGTAACTTAATATGTGCTAAACTTTTATTTATCTATGCAATATCCGTGATAGTCTGGGGTTTTTAGTACCGTAGAGAGGGACGACTTTGTAACTGTGAGGTGACTTTGATTAAATGCACATCCCTACTTTATTCGTGTCTGTGTGGGGAGCAGTACGACTCCAGTGGTATTGTTTGTGATGGGCTCGCTAACCTTCAATTCTATTTATATAACCAGTCTCATTTTGTCACTTCAAGTGTGTGCATCTTGTCGCTCAGTAATAACGAAATTGTAGCATACTTTATGATTTACTGCGCAACTGACTAAATGTGAGTATTATAGTGGTGTACATTCTACATACAGTTTTAATATGTATGTTTTGTTTTAATGTCATTAGAAAAGCATCGAAATAATTTATCATCCCATTTAAATGAGTCTGTCATAACAGCTTGTGATGATAGTAATATATCTTTTACGTGCCTGCCTCCAAATGCCATCCACATTTGTCAGCCATTAGACGTAGCTTTCTTTCGTTCTTTAAAAGGAGCATGGCGAAAAAGCTTTTTGATTGGAAACTTATGCATCCAAGAAGCGGCTCTTTGCCTAAAGAAACTTTTCCGAAGCTGGTGAAAGAGACTTTAGTTGATATAGATGGTACCGATAATAAAATTTCAAAAAATTTAATAAGCGGTTTTGTTGCTACTGGAATATTTCCAACAGAGCCTAAGAAAGTCTGGCAAAAATTGCCAGAATCTCCCGAAAAGGATGTAAACTGAACGGTCAATGATTCTCTTACACAATTCCTCCAATCTCAAAGAATTGAATAACCTACTACTTCGCGGAAAAAACGAACAAAAATTTAAGTTGAGCCTGGACGAAGCATAACGATAGCAGCATCCGATGATGAGGAACATCCACAGAAGAGCGATGAAAGTTGAAGAATCGACAGACTCTGAACTATTCCACAGTGGATCAGAGAATAATGATGAAAATCCTGCTTCACCAGAAACCAGTTTAAATAAGTCTCACGAATCAGAAAAATCTGAAAAACAATACACTTCACTAGAAACCGGTTTACATAAATCTTTGAAAACTGGCCAGTTCGTGCTGGCCAAGTTTTCTTCCGGAAGACGTCAAAAGCAGATCTATAGATACGTTTGTTTAATTCAGGATCTTGTTGATGAAGACGAACTAATGGTTTTAGGTTTAAAATCTGTAGGCTCTAAGAAAAAGTTTAGTGTGGTAGAAGATGACATCTCCTCTATTACCAGAGATGACATTTTACAGTTCTTACCGTTTTCAACAATTCTAACTGATAATGACAGCATTGTTTACACTTTTACAAATAACATTAATATAAGGGAAGCTTAATATGTAAAATGTTATGTAGTTGGCATGTGAGTTTATAAATAAATGATTTCTATTTATTGATGCCGTATATTCACATCCTTATACATAAATAATTCAATATTTTAGTAACAGCGATAATAAAAATATAATTTAAAGACTATTGTAACACTATATGGGGTGACTATTATTTTGATCAAAAAATCACAGACGATCAAAGTAGCCCCACTCGTTTAATTTTGATCAGGGCTATTTATTTTAGTAAATTAAAAAATGTAATCCAAAAAAATGTGTGTCCTCTAAAATTCGAGATGTCCAAATGATGCAATTCGGCTATAATTTTAGACATTTTCAATTCTCATAAGTTTAGCTATAATCGACAATTAAAGTTCAAATCTAATCAGTCATCCCGATCTACGTTAATTGAAAGCCATATCTAAAATGCTATAGGAATTGTCTAATTTTACACGTACCCTTTTTTAAATAGTTAGTGACTGTTCCTATTTGAAAGCATCAACGTATTCAATTATTAACTTAGGTAGTTCCTACCCTAATTATTTACACTTCTAGAAGTTTTATATGGGTTATAACTTTTATACCTTGAACTTATCGACTACCTATTTTCAGTAACTACAGATGCCTGGTGGGTACATGGCGATTTACGTTATTGAATATTCAAGTATCTAGGATGCATTAATCACTTGTGAAACTTTGCTTTCCTTTCATATTTTAGTGAGTTTCTGTTCAAAATATCATGAATTGATTGTTTCTTAATGCCGAACCTGCACCGATGCACGAAACAAAGCAATCAAAGCTCCTAGGTTATAATTAATCCAATAATACACGTTTTTACTGCCTATAATTAAATTTTGATTATACTTCTCAGGAATACGCAGTAGTATATTATAGTACTTACAAATTCTATTTCAAATCGCTTTGGCTCTAACTTTTCTCTGGTGCAGTGCTACTGAATTTTGCTTATTCTGTAGAAACGAATTTCTGTTTATCTTCTAATACTTAGTAAAAGCTTTACTTAGACTCGAATCACCCTCACGCACACGGCGCGTACTCTAAACTGGGGGTGTCCGACCCGACCGAATGTTATTCTCAGTAGGGCTGAGCTCCCCCAATATTTTACTGTTTCTTTGTAATTTACACTAACTACGTCATTATAAGCACGAGAGTCAAAGAAAGAAGCTTATGTTATTTTTGTAACCTAATTATTGCATTTTGTTTCAGATATATTGGCTCCGAAAGACTATTGTTTTCATTTTGCTTTTATATGGTGTTCTGTGATTTCTGTGCCTAGGGACCGAGCACCCGACGAACGTTCGTGCAACTAGGGTTATTCTTGGCTTTAAAATATTCGTAGTAAATTGAGAAAGAAAATGTAATAGGTTCTAAGCAAAAGGTAACGGGCCGGCAAAATACCAGTCGCTAGCTAAATTAATCATCCGTAGGGTTTAAAATAAATTATAAAATATACCATTACTCAGGTGTGTATGTGGTCTAATAAAAGAGTGAAGATGTCAGCCCTCTCTCTTGATTATATGAATTTTAACAATAAACTCGCCAGGGAATCAGGTAATGCTCAACAGGTCTCCTTGCAATAGAACTGAGATTTTGAATTTAGAAAACGCAATAGCTTACCTTGCATTTGTTATGAGGTTGAAGAATATTTTTAATAGTAAAACGTCTATTACAAAAATAATTGCAAGAATTACCTTGAGCGCAATCCGTAATGTAGAGTATTTAAGTGGATTGCGAGGTTAGGAGCAAAAGCCTCGATTTTCACCAGCACTTGTTTGTTACTACTGTTAGTCAGTAATCACTTACGTTCAGTGCCAAATCTAGTGCAGATAAGACGATGTTGTAATACAAGTAGTAAAATCTTTTGAGTTAATACGTGAAGCCAAAATCCGAATGGTTAGTACAATATTACAATAATATGCATTATGGGACGTTTTTACTTTTGAACAAACTTTTCCGCAAAAATTATATTCTAGTGGTAGGTTTGTAAAAAATTAGGCATTTGCGAAGCTTTAAAACACTCGAAATGGATAAATTTGTTATTGAGAAACAACGCCTGCAACATGAAGCGCCACCGTCTTTCCTACATTCCGCGTCATCACCAGCTAGTCTTCTTACGCATGCACCGAGTACCTCTAATTCACATTAATCAATTGAACATGCCGACAAGATGACTAGTGGCAAGAGAATACGGCTTCAAAATCATAGATGGTAATATTCAGTTAGCTGGAATAGAATACGACTGTGGAAAAAGCACTTTGCAAAACCTCCAAAGAGGCAGAGGCTCTAGGACTGCTAGTAACAAACAGAAAAGAAGAGCACACTTTCAAAACTGTAGATTTTTCTAACTGAAAAATAGCTCTTGAGAAATTTCGGGTACACGAAAATTCTCAAACCCACAAAGAAGGTGATTAAGTTAACTTTATTATCTAAACCAAGCGTGGCTGTATAACTAAATGATCAAATTGACTTCAAGATGAAAACGGCACGCTCGGATCTTATAAACATCTTTACTTTCTTGAGGTTCCTCTTCCGCCTAGGATTGCCAATAAGGAATCATGATGAAGTAAATCTAGACAGTTACTGGAATTAGAAAACGCGACATATTCGAGCTCTACGGTTGAACGAGGCTTCGGGCTACAAGTGGCTCTCCTATGACATCCAAAATGTAATAATTTAAATACTGACAGATAGTGTTTTGCGATGTGTCGTAAATGAAATCAAGAGCCGCGAATATTTTTCAATCGTGGTTGACGACACTTGCGACTCTTCAATTCATGGACAAGCTTGTCTCTGTGTACATACTGTTGACAAAAATTTTGATGTGAGAAATACATCGGTCTGTTCAAGGCAGTTAATGCTAAAGCAGAAATTCTCTTTAAGCTAGTGAAGAACGTTCTAGTACATTTGGACATGTCTACTGAAGAATTGCGGGGTCACTTATGACAGTGCATCAATCATGAGTGGAGAATTCAAAGATCTGCAAAAATTAATAGCGGATCTGCAGCCGAAGGCAACATTCGTGCACTGTAAAGTCCACTCGCTGAACTTAAGCAGTTCAAAATGTCTTGCGCAATATGTCGGCTATGCAGGATACGATGACTTGGTTATAGATGTATTAAATACAGTTAGGAAATTGCCCAAAAGGGTTAATCTATAGAAACTTTCAACACTGAAAACAAGTGCCAATGCCAAAACCAACCTACGTCCACTGTGCTCTACAAGGTGAACTATAAGAGTGTCCAATATGCAGCAAATCCAAAAAATCACAAACATCTCTTGGACTTCTTTGAAATCTTTTCTTCAACAGAAACGTCCGACCAGTCATTAAAATGCGCCGGGGATCGTGAGACAATGTTACACTTTCAAGCACACTGTTTCCTCTCAGTCTACTGTTATATCTTGAACCGTGTGGAGGAAGCTACTTCCAGTATTCAATCTCTTCGCATTGATGCTTCTGAAGTCAAAGTTTAAATATCTGCTTGAGATCCTTGAAAAAAATCACAAGCGTTTTCAACAATTCTGACAGAAATGCTTGCACGACGAATCACTCTAGGTAGAATATTCAGTACTACCTCGCCGGAGACATATTTCAAAAAACTTCCATTGATTTGAAAGCCTAAAAGATAATCATTTACAAATATACGTGTTATGGTCAACACAGTGAAGAATAGTGTATATAATATGCGAATCAATCATTAGCAATGGTAAAATTCAACAATAAAAACAATGTCTTTTTTGTGCCCTCTTTATTTGTTGGTAATTCCCACTTCATTATACTGCTTATCATGCCCTCCCACTAAGAATTAAGAACACGTATAAAATTTAAGATGTATGTGTAATACTATTTTGTAATGTTAACGAATAAATAGATTAATTAATTAAAATTCAATAACTTGCATAAAGTATAGACAAAAATTCCACAATAAATTACTTCATATTTTAGTTAGGCTCCCTTATAATAAAAGACCAGGGTTACAGATAGCTTCATGCTACTATTAGAAATTCTAGCGGCAGTTGATCATTTAAAGCTCTACCCTTGTAAATCAAATACAATAAACCTCTTAAAGTTTAGGTCGGTTACAGATTGACAAATCTGATAAAATTAAAATGGAATAGTACCTTTTAGCGTAAATAAAGGAAAGCAAATTTTCTGTTTGAAAAACTTCATCTTCTTAATACTTTCGTTGATTGATAGCGGGTTATAGAAAACGAAACATTATAAATAGCGAAAACTATTTCCAATTTGATTTGTTCAAAGATTACAAGTAATTTTAAGTAGTCTGGAGACATCCATTATGTTTAAAATCTATTGCGGCTCAAGTAGGTTAACCGGTCTTTGTTAATGGCAGATTACTGTCGCCATAGGTATGTTCCACATTTCAATAATTAAGAAATTCTTAGATGGAACAATATAATTTAAACCCTTGGGAAAATAATTGCTTACGTGAGTCTCATCTAAAAAGGGGTTGGGTTTGGTTTCTATAATCTTGTTTTGTGGGAGGTTCTGTACAGTCATTGGATAACAGAAAATGACGTACATAATGATTAGGGTAGGAATTAATCTATATATCTTAAGGCTTTAGCCAAAAACGGAAAGTTTTTTCCAATGGGGCTGTCCGTGGTCAAGAAGTAGAAAGAATTGTAGTTCGCGGGTAGCGTTCTCCGGCATCACAGATAGAATATTTCACTTCGTATCACGATAGTAAAAATTAGAAAGGAGTGATAACTCTTCCAATTCGCGAGGGTTATGCCCATATGTTCGCGGATTTATAGTGATACAAGATAAATAATAAAAAGCTTGTAGGCGTGTGACGCACAAGTTAAGTAATATTGTCAATAAGATCCTGCCGGGTTTGTGTGCCACTCAATTCTTTAAAAATTACAAACAGAAGCAACAAGCGAGATTCTCTTCCCTAATTTAAGAACTGTTCTACGTTGGGAAACAAACCCTCAAACAATGGACAATTTTTAGTAAGTAAGTTTTTATAGTTAAGTAGTATGACCAATTTTTAGTTTGTTTGTTAGGCCGTTTTGGCCATTAACCGTAGGATTGATTTAGTGTAAGATTTATAATATAAGTTTTCTTTCATATACAAGTGTTTGAGAACTACTTATGTACTCAAAATTTTCATAAATTCCATAGTCACCTATTCACTTAAATTTCTAAATTAAAATCAATAAATGTAAGAGGTTCACGTTTATTGCTTTGTGAATTAAATAGTTTTGTTTGCCGTTGATTAAGTCAATAGTTTTTTTTTTTTTCATGGAAGTTGCATAAGTAGTAAAAAAAGTGAGGAATTGATTAAAGGGAACAATTGTCCTCCTCGAGATGACAAGTCTCTCACGGTTTTGTACGAACATTTGGACATTCTCGACTAGTCTGGCGCCCTTGGCAATTGTCATTAAGCCACAATATTTTATGAAAAGTAAGTGCCAAATCTTTTTGTAGTAAATTAATTTAACCCTTTTTGCAAAATTTTAACCCTCTATATGATCCACGACCTTCCGCTAGCTAGTGCCGGTGACCCCTCTTTAATTTTTGTTTTACAGGCCGCCCCATTTTATAATTTTACTGGAAAATACATACGTAGTAGCTTTTCCGCCTGTAACATATGTTTTGTTTATATTATGTTTGACATTAGATAATATACAATAAAATTTCAGCTACCGCAGTATACCCGATGTTTTATATCAATGTACCCTTACTTAATAGATATCTTTTGTTTTCTACATATTGGGGACACAATCAGCATTCGAAGATCCTTACACGTTCAACCACCAACAACCAGTCCCACGCGCACACACATACACATGTATAGCATTACGTTTCCAACGCACACACACCAGCACTTATATACATATGTATATACGTTAACACATACATACACACAAACGCATGTCCATGTACTCGTCGTTTCCGAATTTATATATATATATATATATTATATATATATATATATATATATATATAAATATAATATAAATAATATAAATATAAAATATATATATATATATAATGCTATGATAAGGAGGTAGATTAAGGGTAGATTAAGTCACCGGGGTTGTAAGGAAAATGTATAAATAATTAACGTTAAGAAAACCAAATAATTCCACACTTAAATTGGAGTAAATCGAATATTTTACAAAAGATCAACAGCGAACACACTGTATATAAATTATATTTAATTTAATGCCTAAAAAGAAGCTCAATTTGCAATAATTAGATAATATTTAGCTAAAGTAATAATGTGTACGTCTTATAATACGCTTTAAGTTAAAGAAACGAACAAAGATAATGTTTTAAATACATCAAGTTTGATCAAAATAAACACGTAATCGGGAAATATAAACAATCTGGCATTCTAGCTATTTAATCTTTTCATTAATAATGTCAACGCATAAATAAGAAAACGCATTCAAATACATCATTATTAGAAAGATGAGTACGTGATGAAATATCATATTTACATGAAAATCCAACATATTTGAAATAACAAACAATAAATAACAGGTAGTCCGCGATATGATAAAAGTTTGGACTATAAACGACACAAATATAAAATACGTGACGGAGTGCCATAAATATTTGGAAATTCTAAGAATATACTATGATATACTGAACATATACGTGCGAGATTGAATGATGGAACAACAATTAAAGCCTGGAATTTTGAGAAATACCGGGTTCTACAGAGATAGGCAAAAAGTACAAGCCTTGATCAACAAACACGCCAATTAAAACGTTGAAAGGTGGGGCTTATAAATACCATAGGAAACTTAAAAATAAACAGTTATCTTCAACAAGGCACAAACCACGTTGATTTAAAGTGAAAAATTACGCACCAGTAACAATTAGTGAAAAGTCAAAAATTTATTAAAAGTGAAAAATTGAAAGTGCCAATATGTGCAATGAAGAATAGCCGTTCTACGCGTAAACGTAAGAAAAACTATTAATTAAATTGTATTTTGATATCTAACAACTTAGGGCTCAAAATAAAGACCTAAATGTAGATTAAAAAGTATACCTAAAGATCTAAATGTATCTCTAGATGTACTTATAAATGAAAATCCAAAGATACTTCGAAAACACTTACAGGGAAATAAACGTAAAGATCCTAAAAGTTACTCCAGAAATCCTAAGGGAAAATACAAGCAACCATTAATCCATCATTCTGGCCAATAAGTAAAGCAAGTCGAACTGTATCAATCAAAGGGTGCTGACCACTGATACTCTGAGACAATTCCAGTGACAAGCAAGGAAAACGCAGGTTAGAGATCTTAAATTTTTCATTTGTTAAAGACTTTTAATTTTAATATTTGCTATATATTATATATCTGTAAGAGGCAACAAAAAGGTCAATTGAGAATTTGAAAAATGGAGAAAACATTTTTGAACGTTTGAAAGGTACTTAAGAGTAAATTTAAAAACATTTTTGCTGGCTTTCAAAAATATTAAATTTGATGAATGTGAATAATTTTTTCAGGGGCTCATTTTTGAATTGACATAAAACTGTACATATCATCAACCATTATACTGTGTAATTTTGGCTTGCTTCATTTAAATTGTTCTAACAGTTAGGTAGTAGAAAGAAAAGAGGTTAAACAAACTTTATTATCGTAAAGCAGGGCATTCAGTGTATGATAAATTGAGCTAGCCGTGGAAAAACAAATTCAAGAAATCATAGAATGTTAAAAGGGGCTTAAAGGAAATAAGAGGTATATCACAGCAAAATATATATATATATATATATATATATATATATATATATAATACAGTTTGGAGATAATGACCTTGCACAAATACGATATATTATTAATGGGTTTGAGGTCAACTGGAGGAAAGTATACTCTTTTTTAAGGCCTAAATTTTCGAATCTATTTCAAATTCTTGATCACAGGCTTTCTAAAATACAATTAACTAGGCTAACATATACATCAATTGCTATTAACTTACAAGGTGAGGATATATATTAAATTAACATAGATATTAAATCGAAAAGTATTTTTAAAATAATGTTTGTTTCAAGTTGTTGTATAAAAATTGTATAACTTGTATAAATATAAAAATGTCAGATTTTGAAACCTTTGAGTTTCATTTTTTGTTATTTAAAGTGTTAAATATAGGATGCCTATGTGTGCGTGTGTGTGTGTGTGTGTGTGTGTGTGTGTGTATGTATGAACATGAGTGTGCGTACATGTTATACTTATATGAGTGTCCATGCATATTTCTGATTATATATTTTAAATCTGTTTGTTTGTTAGTACGTGTGTGTATGTGTACATGTGTATGTATGTATGAATGTGATGTGCATGTATGATGTGAAGTATTAATCACTATAATATCAATTATTGCATTAGGTACAGGTTACTTCTGAAGACTAAGAAAGTATGTATAAATCGAACTTAAACCACAAATATCTGTTTTTATTTATACAATTTTTTGCGAAAAATATGATACATTTCAAGGAATAATCTTTTTTTGTATCTTTTCTAATTCTAAAATTTTAGGATGTTCAAAATCAATTTTGTGATCTAAATTGAGCGAGTGACTTGATAAAGCACAAGAATTTGGTTTGATTCTAATGTCACTTTTGTGTTGGGTTATACGTTGTTTTAAAAATTGTGACGTTTGTCCAATATAGGGGTTACCACAATCTATACAATTAATTTGATATACAATGTTTTTTTGATACAAATCCAGAGTTTTATCTTTAAATTTTGAAAAAATAGTTCCTAATGTTAAAATATTCTTTTTAGCGTATTTGAAATTGTAATTTTTAAATACTTGAGTTAATTTATTAGTTAGGTGATCATCTATGTTTGGTAGTGATTTGTATAGTTGTAAAGTTTTGTTATTTTCGTTAGTTGTGTTATTGCTATCTAGATTACCATCGTTATTGTTTGTATTAATGTATTTTTTTGAGTTATATAATAATTTTGTGATAAGGTCTATAGGATAGTTGTTGTTTTGTAGAATATTTGAAAGTATACTTTCCTCCAGCTGACCTCAAACCCATTAATAATATATTATATATATATATATATATATATATTGCTGTGACAACTTCTGTGAATAGGAGCGCCAACTAATCAATTAATTAATGTTGTGTGACTTGGGTACAACGAACTGTATTAATGGGAATGCATTGAAATTATATCTTAACCTCCTGTTCCTTTTCTTTACCTGGCTAACTCAACAGAAATTATACTGCAGAATTTACGAAGAAGAAATGAAACACAAAAATCTCAAGATACATCTATGCATTCAAAATCATTTTTGTTTACATACAAAAAAATGTCATATACTTTAATACAATTTCTAGCGTAAGTTTGGTACGATAAATCAACTGAAGATTCTAAAAACTTTTTGCGTGTAATATATTGAGTAGCTACAATTTTATTTTAAAGTTCAAATTTTTTTCTCATAACTGCAAAAGCTGTTATTCGTCTTTTTGGAGAGGAACGTGATTTGATTGCTTCCCAAACTAAGTACCATAACCACAGTTATAATATTCTTAAGCTAATTGCTGCGGTAGAATTGGTTGTCTTGAATATAAATCTGATACTTGACCATTAAATGATTATTTTTGAAATTTAAAAATGACGGGTTTTCTCTATGAGAGCTAAGAATATTGTCAAAAATAAATTCTGGTGATAAAACGATTAAAAGAAGGTTAAAGTTCTTAAAACTGAGAAACAAAAAACTTTCGCAATTTCCTTTTTACTGACCTACGGCACAGTGTATTAAATAAGCCTAGTATTGAAATAAAAGAACAAAATTAATGGAAGAACGTTTTAGAAGACCAAAGATTACTGCAGCAATCAGTAGAGATTAAATTCAGTCTGCAGCGTTGGACAAAAGTAAACCCGCATAATAAATGCTTGAAAATATTTTGGTGATATCCCGGAGTTCTTAACTTACTTCTGCAGCAAGCAATTTTTGGAAAATAAACAATATAAATTTTAAATCAATGTTAACCGTTTATTTATAGCTGCTATTTATCTTAGACGTTTCATCTTGTAATTATAATTTGGTCTTCGGTTTCTTTTTCATCGACAATTCGTATCCAAAATCTCATACAAATTGTTTCAAAGTAAATACTATCGTCTTGCTTCAACTTTGAATCAACTAAAATACACGATAGTACTTGAAATATTTAATTTGTCTGGTCTCTTAGAACAAACTCCATAATTTTATTAACAATAGCAAAAAGTACGAAGAAAAAGAATTCCAATAGAAATAAGAGCAGGAAACTTATTGTTGCGAGCTGCTATTAGGCAACCCGTCAAACACACAAGCGCCGTAAGCAACGTATATACTACAGAAGCCTAGAATTTTCTAGCATTATACTGGAGAATAAATCATCCTTTTTAATTCAGGGTATATATAACACCGCTGATAAATGTAAGAGTTAGTCTATATCAGAATGCCGAATATAAATTATATCGTGTAAAGTTAATTAGTTAAGCTTTTGGAAGTCCAAGAGTAAACATAAATGTTATATGATGTGAACGTGTATAATGTGCATGCAGCTTGTACAGTACATAAATAGACAATAGTGTAATAAATAAATTATAGTAGTGTTTAGTGTTGCTAAGGAGACCTATAGTTAAGGAACTAGTTTAAGAAGATATTAGTGCTTGGAAATTCATTAGTGTGATAGTGCTTCATTGTTAATTGGACTGAAAACATCTCTAAATAAGGCATATACTGTTAATTAGACTTGTGAACAGTGAGTAATAAAGACTCTTGTTATTACTTTAAATTATTGCTTTAAATCAGTGAAACGCGGTAGTTGTAGCCCGCTACATTATGATTGAAGAAATGGAATTTGAAGGGTATTAATTACAATAGGATTTTAGGAGAAGCAAAAATAATCTGTTCAATTTTGATAATTAGTCAGTGTTGATATCTTTGATGCCTAGAGATTTCCATGTTTAGGCAGACTAGATGACAGATTATGCCCACAGGAGGTGTATGTAAATAACTATGTCGAAACCTCAACGTTGAATATGATGCGGAGAAAGATGCGTATTATATAAAAACAGATTTTCCAAGTTTTATAATAACGAGATGTTATATTTGATAGTTTGTAGGAAAAAAAGTTGACACTTTTCTATAGATAATCACACTATCTGCAAAGTTTGTAAAACTTATTATACAAGAGATTTTCATAATAATTCAATTTTACCTTTGGCTTTGAACGCATTAGAAATAGGTAGATACTTAACATTTTGTTTGCAATGCCATTTGTATGAACTTCAGTAATTTTCAATTCTATATAAGCTGAAATAAATAATTATCTCCATTAGCTTGCGCAAATAATGTAATGCAGCTTGCGCTATTAACCCTCTATTATATGAATTGTTATTGCTTGCGCTTAAAGAACATTTTGCCACCGTTGTAATGGAAAAGGAATATATTACATACACGTTTGGTTTGAAATTTTTGATTGATAACAATAAAAAAATTGTTCCCGTTTGTGCACAATTTGAGTACATAGTGGAAAATCAAATTTATTTATTTATTCATTACTCCAAAATTAAAATAATGAAATTAACAGATCTCTATTAACTATAATAGATGACTATCAATTGAGAGTGTGAAAACTTTTGAAGCAATTATTTTTATTATTTAGGCATAAATAAATATTACATTTTTTACACATTGTACGGGATTTTCAGTACAATTAATTTCTTTGCACCGCTCTCTATTTTCGGTGCGTGAAAGCCCATGAGCTACGCTGTTATTTTTGTGGGGCTAGATTCCAAATACTTTTTTTTGGGAGAGTCGATTGTAGGTGAAAATCGAAGACTATTATTGATACTGTAGGCATGCCTCTCTTTTCATCTAATGTTTGGTCCACTGAACAGAAATTTTGTGCCAAAGTAATTTTGAATTTTAGCAGTGACATATTATTTCTCTTTTAGTTTAATTGTTTGTCAATCCCACTTCAAAGTACCCATGCGTTGACTACAACAACATCCATCATACGACAGAATATTCTCATAAACCATTTCTTGCTTTTAAAATTGATAGGATTACGTCTCAGCAGAGAATCTTGCACGTCGCCCCCCCATTCATGTGCATGTTATAGCAGTGACTGTATCTGGACGTTTTATATCCATTTTGCAGTTTTCTGATTTGAAAAATCTTTCTATTTTAGTGACTGGTTATATACCTGAAAAGATTGATATCAGTGTAACTACTTGGTTATCATACAATTGCACAGCATGAATGTCTTTCCCATCTATGATGGCAACATTTTCTTCATAATAATCCCTAGTTTTCTTTATTTCTTTCTCTGTTAGGGTTCTTAATCCCCCTGAGGTGATTTGATATGACTGTTGTTACAACATTTATACCACCATTTTTCAAATACGTTAGTAGACGCAAGTTCGAGAAATAATTGTGAAAGACATTTTTTTTGGAATGGGCCTACACTAACAAACTATTATATCTTTCATTTGGTATTCCAATGCTCCGCCCAAAAGTACTACATTGGCCAGGAAGCGAGTTTTTTTTACCTGGAAAATTTGGAATTTTTCTGAACTCTTGCTGTTCCAAGCAAAGTAGAGGGATCTTTAACGTGCATAACAACACACACACACGGTACCCATTTTACCTCTCATCCAAACGAGGGCATATTTTTGTGAAAAATATTTGTCTAACATTTTTCAAAGGGACCGTGTCAAGATTTGAACCCGGAACCTTGGGCATAGTAGTCACACGCATACCAACTACACCACGGAGCCTCTTTAAACTATTATATCACTAGCCGCCCCTAGATCTGCTTCTCCATCTATTTTTTGTAAGTCTGTTTTATAACTTGTATACAGTTCAAAATTGTAGCTTGGGCCATTAACACCAGAAGGAACATACATTTTATAACTTCATTTTTGGGGCTTTTTTGGGGTTGTAGTCTTCATAGAAGTTCTTTCTTTGAATGGAGTTATTTGTTCGCACATCATGTAGAATTTTCTTCCAAAGGTATTTGTTACAGACTGCTTTTATTTGTTCAAGCGCTGACGTTATTTTATAGGTATTCCTAGTAGATTGATTAATATCACTAAAATGGAGAAAGCGTTTTATTTCTTTAAATCTGTTCCCTGTCATAACATCTGCTACTTGCGAAGTTCTAGTCTGAGGATTCCAATACCTTCTAGTGGAGTGTTGCTTTACAAAGACATCCCAAGAACAATATTCAGAAATTACTGCATTTTATTTGAATTAGTAGCTAACGATTTATTCGATCTTTGTTGAGTACTATATATACAGATTTAGTCGCCTACGTAAGAAATAAATTCCTCAGTAATAAAGAATTTGAACAAGTTGAGAGGGTTTTGTAAATTTAGAATGTGTTTAGGAAGACTTGCATTACCTAAAAATAATTTTCGCGTTGTTTTCTAACAATTTTAGTTTTAATTCAAACCATTTTATCCTCCAAATAATTGCACTAGAGGCATTTCTTTCTTAAGGTTTTCAAAATCTAATTCCACTTCTGGGGAAACGTTTTCATTATTTATTTGTTCTTCCGCTGGAAAAAATTTCACTGCCGATTACAATCTTCACGTATATCACTAAAAATATAAATCTTCATAGTCACTGTCGTCAGATAGTTGTCAATCTGCACTTTCAAAAGGAACGTTGCGAATGATCTAACATTTGTTAGTCCATAAAAAGAACCAGGGTTTACTTCGGGGCATTTTATTTGAATTCTACAACAGAAGCTACCTATAATAAAATAAATGCATCCACGAAATACAAGAACTTTGAATGCACGTTGTTCCTAATCGGGATACATATTATACGTGTTTCTAGGGACAAATATTTGAATGAATTGAAATATATTACATCAGTTTATTGCTAACACTGTATACTATACGCAAAAAAACATTTAACCTGATGTACACTTTAAAGGCAGAGTTCTTCAGAATAAAATTAGCACACCAATAACTTTTACAAGAACCTAACCTTAAAGTATTCAATCTTATAAGAAGATGCTAGAATAAGACATCTATCGCCAAATAGTGTAACACTGAGTGCAAAGCTAAACACAAAATAGTTTTATATTGGTTTAAATGTCAGGCCTATAAAACAGAGCTCTTCAAACGGACCTAAAATATTTATTTTCCCATTTCGGAACAATATGCAATAAAGGATTAAGTAGTGTTAAGCTAGAAATTAATAGGGATATATAACTATAAGTTTTTAAAGCTGAATAGGCTAACAATACTATGCTTTTTTGAACTACTGCACAAAAACCTATGTTAACCTATGTTAATTTAACCTTAATAAAACTTTATCTGGTACCTCAGTTGCTGCCCACTAATTTCTAAGATTTAAACTTAACTCTTCGTTTATGTTTATAAATGTTACGAATATGTGCGAAACTATATACGTTTGATTTGAAATATCGTATCATTTGGTAGAAATTTGCTAGATCGTTGACACTATATTTCTGTGTGAGAGAATTTGACGAGGTTTACGTTTTTAATGAAAACGTTTTAAATCATTTTCAAGTTTGCATTTACTGAAGTCTATGGCAGTATAACCACTGAAATTTGTTTGAGTACAACAGCAAAGTTGAAATTACTAAAAGAGACTGATGATGTCTTTTACTTTTAGAATTAGAGAAACTAAAGTCCCACTTAAATCCTTAAGCGTACTTGCAGAAATACTCTGTAACAGTAAAATAACTTAAAGTAGATTTTAGTCTTTATGCAACTATGTTTTGTTAATAAGTTTTTCATAATGATCTGCGTCTATAACAAGCTACT
This sequence comes from Platerodrilus igneus, assembly GCA_036346225.1. Taxonomy (NCBI): domain Eukaryota; kingdom Metazoa; phylum Arthropoda; class Insecta; order Coleoptera; family Lycidae; genus Platerodrilus; species Platerodrilus igneus. Next base: position 306,061 of record JARFIW010001228.1, read on the forward strand.
TGCTTTTTTTGTTTATCTCAAACAAATAATTATTTCCTAATCTGTTCAGCTTACTACAACTGTCAGATAAGAAATTATATGACCAAAGGTCCCTTTCCATCAAGATTCTATCTTATTCGACTTCTTGCACTAATTCTAGACCTTTGTTAAATGAAGGGTCAATAATATAAGTTAAATATCATATTCTTAACCACTAATATTTGTTAAAAATTCATTTTTTCTCATTTCGACGCAATGACACTGCTTTGAACTTATAATACAGCTTGATTGTTGTTATCTGTGTTTAATTTAAATGGGAAATCTTCCTTTCCTGTAATATTCTCTGATTTATATCTTCCAAACGCATACAGTTTAAGCACATTATGGTATCTAAGTCTTACATCTAGGATGTCTTCGTTGTTTCAAAGGGAAAATTCACACTTGCCAGATGTTATGTATAACTCTTAATTCAAAAGATTCTAAGAAACTTACGTGTCCAACTATTAGTCTCTTTGCTCCTTGGCGCTTTAAACACTTTCAATACGCATTTTATCAGCAGGCTCTTGTTTTCAGTCTAGGATATGTGTTCTTTTATGACGAAAATTTTTCCAGTCTGCCCTAGTAAAACGACTAATTTGATTGAAACCTTATTGATCTTGGGAGCCATTCACGCTTTAAAACTTAGTTAAAAAGTAACTTCCAATAGAATGGCAGAGATATGTGGAACATTTTTGCTGGTGTTCTAATTCCAAATCTGATACTGATGTTTCCCTGAAAAAATTAAAAATATAAAATTCATATACGAACTAGAACATGATAAAAATAATGGAAATGTAAAAATGACAATTTGAGCCGTTTCATTCATTCATCTTTCTACAGACATCGCTTAATTTTTAGGTATTAATATTAATATTAAATTTATAAGTTTTCCTTTACATAGAAATAGATTTAATTAGGAATTGGCAATTATTAAACAAAGAGCACAATACAATGTTTGTTTATTATTGTTACTGCTGTTCCCAGAAAAAGCAGAGACAACATTAGAATTTGTAAAGCAGCCACTTTGAAGCCAACTGCTAAGAACGACAATCAATGTTATATATGGCAAACTTTTAGGTTATCAAACTACTAAGGGTCTTTATAAAATATTTAAACAACTTAAGTTCAAAATTCGTTTAAACACTTGTTGGTTAATCCAAAAACCAAGGTGAACAAGTTGCAATAACTGGGGATTTATACAATGAGCTCTTCAGAACCAGCGACGTTTTCAAAAATAGATTATAAGAAATTTAACAACTAGACATAAAATGCATATTACCCATTTTAGATACCATAATTGAAAAGCAAATTACAAGCTGCTGAGCATATTCTAAAAGCAACCTCTTTCTTTAACTGTAAAATATCAAAATGTTAAAAACCGTACTTGCATGTTCACCGATAAATGTATGTGAATCCATTGGTGTAGTTACAAAGGAATCTTCATAAATACTGATACGAGATCCATAATTGCATCCCTCAGCTGATCCAACAATGTTTAATATTACTTAATGTTTGTTGGTTTCGCTCAAGCAGTATAAGGTAAAGTAAATAAGATGTTTTTCGTATAGGATTACAAATTACTTTGTGCTGTGGAAATTATCAGCCTGAATGGTGCATAGAAATATCCCTAGATGATTAAAGCAACATTAGATAGTTGTAAGTAGGAAAAGCTTACTTCAGCTTACGTGGTGAGGAACTATCCTCAAAGCGCTTCCTGAAAGAAATTTTTAATAATTAGTTTTCTTAAGATTTCTTTTGATGTTGTAACCTAGCGGTCGAAGCACGTATCTAGTATAAAATGATCTGCTTTTAAGAGCTTTTATTATATCATATTATTTTTAATTTGAAGAGGAAACTAATTATATAACATTTTAAAAGTAGAAATTAATTTTTGAGCATATTCTACTCAAAACAAATTGGAGCTTTTAGTTACTAATTTAAGGTGAAAGTTAGTTGGAATATGGAATTTAAATTGGTTATTGGAATTATTGCAGCTTGTTAGTAATATTTAGAGTATTTCAACTAGAAATTTGACATATTCGCGCCTAGAATAGGTTGTAAATAACAATAATTGCATAATTGTATATTTCTTATAAATGATTATAAAGATTTAGTATTCGTACGTTTTATATTAGATAATGGGCGTACACGATGTAGGGTCACAATTTGCATAAATTAGGAGCCACAGAAAGTTCAATTGGATTCTAGTTGTTAGTTTTATTTTTATTTGTTTGTTTGTTCGATTGTTTGTTTGTTTATTTGTTTGAGTGTTTGTTGGTTCGTTCGTTTGTTCCTTCATGCGTTCGTTCGTTCGTTCGCTCGCTCGTTGATTCGTTCGTTTGTGCGTTCGTTTGCTCGCTCGTTGGTTCGTTCGTTCGTACGTTAGTGCATTCGTTCGTTTGTTTGTTGTGTTTGTTATTAATTTATCTATTTATTTACCTATTTATCTATTTATGTATGTGTTTATTTATTTAATTATTTATTTACTTATGTATTTAATTATTTAATCATTTAATTATTTAATCATTTAATCATTTAATTATTTAATTAATTAATTATTTAATCATTTAATCATTTAATTATTTAATTATTTAATTATTTAATTATCTAATTATTTAATTATTTAATTATTTAATTATTTAATTATTTAATTATTTAATTATTTAATTATTTAATTATTTAATTATTTAATTATTTAATTATTTAATTATTTAATCATTTAATCATTTAATCATTTAATCATTTAATCATTTAATCATTTAATCATTTAATCATTTAATCATTTAATCATTTAATCATTTAATCATTTAATCATTTAATCATTTATTCATTTAATCATTTAATCATTTAATCATTTAATCATTTAATCATTTAATCATTTAATCATTTAATCATTTAATCATTTAATCATTTAATCATTTAATCATTTAATCATTTAATCATTTAATTCATTTAATCATTTAATCATTTAATCATTTAATCATTTAATCATTTAATCATTTAATCATTTAATCATTTAATCATTTAATTATTTAATTATTTAATTATTTAATTATTAGTTATTTAATTATTTAATTATTTAATTATTTAATTATTTAATTATTTAATTATTTAATTATTTAATTATTTAATTATTTAATTATTTAATTATTTAATTATTTAATTATTTAATTATTTAATTATTTAATTATTTAATTATTTAATTATTTAATTATTTAATTATTTAATTATTTAATTATTTAATTATTTAATTATTTAATTATTTAATTATTTAATTATTTAATTATTTAATTATTTAATTATTTAATTATTTAATTATTTAATTATTTAATTATTTAATTATTTAATTATTTAATTATTTAATTATTTAATTATTTAATTATTTAATTATTTAATTATTTAATTATTTAATTATTTAATTATTTAATTATTTAATTATTTAATTATTTAATTATTTAATTATTTAATTATTTAATCATTTAATTATTTAATTATTTAATCATTTAATTATTTAATTATTTAATTATTTAATCATTTAATTATTTAATTATTTAATTATTTAATTATTTAATTATTTAATTATTTAATTATTTAATTATTTAATTATTTAATTATTTAATTATTTAATCTATTTAATTATTTAATTATTTAATTATTTAATTATTTAATTATTTAATCATTTAATTATTTAATTATTTAATTATTTAATTATTTAATTATTTAATTATTTAATTATTTAATTATTTAATTATTTAATTATTTAATTATTTAATTATTTAATTATTTAATTATTTAATTATTTAATTATTTAATTATTTAATTATTTAATTATTTAATTATTTAATTATTTAATTATTTAATTATTTAATTATTTAATTATTTAATTATTTAATTATTTAATTATTTAATTATTTAATTATTTAATTATTTAATTATTTAATTATTTAATTATTTAATTATTTAATTATTTAATTATTTAATTATTTAATTATTTAATTATTTAATTATTTAATTATTTAATTATTTAATTATTTAATTATTTAATTATTTAATTATTTAATTATTTATATTATTTAATTATTTAATTATTTATTATTTAATTATTTAATTATTTATTATTTAATTATTTAATTATTTAATTATTTAATTATTTAATTATTTAATTATTTAATTATTTAATTATTTAATTATTTTAATTATTTATTATTTAATTATTTATTATTTAATTATTTAATTATTTTTTATTTTGATTATTTATTATTATTTTATTATTTAATTATTTAATTATTTATTATTTAATTATTTATTATTTATTATTTAATTATTTAATTATTTAATTATTTATATTATTTAATTATTTAATTATTTAATTATTTAATTATTTAATTATTTAATTATTTAATTATTTAATTATTTAATTATTTATGTTATTTAATTTATTTTATTTATTTTTATTTATTTGATTATTTATTGATTTGATTATTTGATTTTTGATTATTTGATTATTTGATTGTTTGATTATTTGATTATTTGATTATTTTGAATTATTTGATTGATTTATTGATTTTTATTTGTTGATTATTTGATTTTTGATTTATTTATTTTTATTATTTATTATTTGATTATTTGATTATTTATTATTTATGATTATTTGATTATTTATTATTTATTATTTGATTATTTTGATTATTTGATTATTTATTATTTGATTATTTATTTTTATTTATTTGATTTTTGATTATTTGATTGTTTATTATTTGATTTTTATTTATTTTTGATTTTTGATTTGATTTTTATTTTGATTGTTTGATTATTTGATTTGTTGATTATTTGATTATTTGATTTTTGATTGATTTGATTTTTGATTATTTTGATTATTTATTTTTATTTTTATTTTGATTTTGATTGTTATTATTATTATTTATTATTTATTGTAATTATTTATTGATTTATATTTTATTTAATTATTTTGATTATTTGAATTGATTTTATTATTTATATTATTTATTGATTTATTTTGATTATTTGATTATTTGATTTATTTATTTTTATTATTTATTATTTATTTATTATTTATTTTGATTTATTATTTATTATTTTATTTATTATTTGATTATTTATGATTATTTATTTATTTATTATTATTATTATTTATTATTTATTATTTAATTTATTTATTTATTTATTATTTAATTATTTATTATTTATTATTTATTATTTATTATTTATTATTTATTATTTATTATTATTTATTTTATTATTATTTATTATTTGATTATTTATTTTATTTGATTATTTATTATTTATTATTTATTTAATTTTATATTATTTATATTTATTTTAATTATTTATTATTTATTTATTATTTTATTATTATTTATATTATTTAATTATTATTATTATTTATTATTTAATTATTTTATTATTTATTATTTATTATAATTATTTATTATTTAATTATTTATTATTTATATTTATTATCTAATTTATTATTATTTTATTATTTATTATTTTAATTATTTATTATTATTTTATTATTATTATTATTATTATTATTATTATTATTATTATTTAATTATTTATTATTTATTATTTATTATTATTATTTAATTATTTATATTATTATTATTATTATTATTATTTATTATTATTTATTATTTATTCATTTATTATTTAATTCATTTTATTATTTTATTCATTATTATTATTTATTATTATTATTATTTATATTATTATTATTATTTTCAATTTATTATTCTATTATTATTATTCATTATTTTATTTTATTATTATTCATTCATTTTATTCATTATTATTCATTTATTATTATTATTCATTCATTTCATTCTGATTCATTTGATTCATTTATTCATTCATTCATATTCATTATTCATTCATTTATTATTTATTCATTCATTCTATTATTATTCTTCATTATTTATTATTTATTATTTTAATTATTTATTATTCATTAATTCATTTGATTATTCATTTCTAATTATTTATTATTTATTATTTATTATTTATTATTTTTGATTATTTTATTATTTATTATTTATTATTATTTTGATTTTTGATTTTTAATTGATTTGATTATTTGATTATTTTATTATTATTTTGATTATTTATTATTTATTTTTGATTTTTATTATTTATTATTTAATTATTTATTATTTATTATTTATTGATTTATTATTTTTATTTATTATTTATTATTTATTTATTATTGATTATTTATTTATTTTTATTTATTTATTATTTATTATTTATTATTTATTTATTATTTTATTATTTATTTATTTATTTATTTATTATTTATTTATTTATTTATTTATTATTTATTTTTATTATTTATTATTTATTTATTTATTATTTATTTTTATTTATTTATTATTTTTATTTATTTTTTATTTATTATTATT